>JAGSMT010001357.1:0-14109 GCA_029286875.1 Lamproptera curius | reverse complement strand
TACAGAAAATTTGTAAATAAAATAATTTATGTATAAATTAAAAATTATTGATAGAGTTCCCAGTCTTTCTTTTAGGCAGTAAATAATTATTAGCCCACTGTCAGGGCACTAAGATGCATCATCCGGGTGTTTTAATATAAAGAGGAGACTGTAGAAATTGCATATCAAATACTCTTAACGAAATTTTCGTGTTAGTTATTTATTTTATCCTGAAGTTTCGTATTCTCTTCATATATCTGTATCTTAATTTTGAGATACACATTGAGAAACAGATTTATACCATCATAGTCTGGCCATGATCATGGATGTTGCAAAAAACCAACTTCTGGAATAAAAAATATATTTACACGAAAAATCGCGTAAATAAAGGAAATAATTGTATACCATTGATAGAGTATTAACAAATTATATCAGATATTCTATTCTAGTAAAACTAAAATTTAAAAAGCACTGTTCTTTTTTCTTTCGTTATTTACTAAAGTGACTAGATGAGTAGGAAGGACACCTGATGTAAGTGATACGCTCTGCCCAAAAATATATTATATTTATATTGTATATTTGTAGCGTTGATGCCAGAAATCTGCTCGACTATAGTATTAGATGGTAATGTTTGTACACTGTTACTTTGCAGCAGAAATAGGCACCCCAGTAGTAATACCCTTCTCCTTCGCCTTAAAAAATCAAAGTCGCTGTTTTTTAACTAAACAATGTCCGTACCAATGTATGTGTTAATACAATTAAAATTATTGGATAATGCTCGCTTAGATCGAAAAAGGGTTGTTCAAAACATTGCTTACAGTTTATTATAGATTTTAATTTGTGATTAAGAGTTGAAGCTATTGTAGCAAGTTATCTTTTATGTGGGAAGTTATATTAGAATATTTAAGTTAGTTGTTGTGGGGCTCAATGATTACATAGGGTTCTGGACTACTTTTCAATTGTGTTCAAGTAAATATGAAGACCTCTAATAAAAAGTCATCAAAGTTCTTTTAGTTTCTAAGACAATATGATGGTGTTTCTGAAATTCCTGTTCAAATTTTAAAGAAAACCACAAAAAGGAAAGAATAATTTGTCATATATATACAACGTTTTTTAAATAATATATACTTTCGTTAATATGATCTTTCTTTATCCATTCTCTTCCATTACTTAAATTCCTTCTACTGCAATCGATTTCCCTCTTTATTTGAAATACTTACGCAATGTTAACTTTTTTTTTTGGTATGCGAGTAGTGCACCTACTAATTATCCTCATCGTAACGCTTACTGGCAAGGAATGTTTTTAGCATTACGTTTTAGTTTTAGAATGAAGTAAAACAAAATTTGTAATATCTGTTTAATTGTGCAAAAAGAAAAAATAAATAAATATTATACTTAAAAAAAATTAAAACCGTTTTGTTAAATCTTACTACATAAGTTCAAAAGCTATTCATTCCTGTTCATCATATAAATTTGCGTTAAAAAGAGCAAACACGAGGAACTAATATTGGATCAATAATTTGGCACTAAAATAGACAAGAGTTAGGTATTGTTCTTTTCGAGAAGCGCAGATGCAACTGCACAGAAATTCCAGCCGACAAACAGATTTAGCAGCAGATTTTGAAAGCTTTTATATTACTTCCAGTGTTAGTATGTTATTATTGGACAATTCTTTTGAGTTAAATTAGAACCACCTTAGAAATTTCACGGCAGATCTGCCTTTCAGTGGAAATAAGACACATCCGCAGTACAAGAGCAAAGAGTCATGAAATGAAGGAAGGTGGACATGATAACTCTTAAATTAAACCTCGAAATACATCGAATTGCTATTCACTTAAATAATCTTGACAAGCACTCTTATGCTCCGTGATATTCAGGATCTAAACATGAAATTCAAATTCTAATATTTTAATTCAACAAAGGAGTGATACACTCACTTTTCGATAGTCAAAACCCTACCGCTGGTTCAGAGAATGACGCCTTTGACCTGAGAAAATCCGGCGAAAAAACTAAGCGGACTTTTTTGTCATTTCTTAAAATAGAATTTAAACAATAAACAAACAATTAGAAGCATAATATTATTATTTTACTTTAAAAACCTGGAGAAACCATTCCATTACCAGAGTGTTATATTATTTAAAAACATTGTAATTACCTTTAAGGCACAAATGTTCGTTGATAAATTTAAACATATTAATGGTTGATTTTGTTTGATCCAAAGAACTCACTTGGAATAATAGAATTTTGGAGAGATCGGTGAGATGGTCGGTGAAAGCATTTGTCCACAACCTGTCTGGGACAAAAAACTCCGAAATCAATCTCTGACACGAACTTCCGTCAAGCTCAAGAAAGGATCACTATAAATAACTGGTTGTACGAAATCCACTCAAAATGAGGGTGTGTTTTTATAGTTTCAAAGTACCACTTAGTGTCCACTGGTTATCAACGTGTTGACAACTGGTTGACGGTGAGGCGTTTCCGCGTGGAGGCGATGCGCAGTTGTTGCAGAGTCTCTTATGAGCATTGACCTTTAAAACGTGTTACGTCTCGTTCTCAGTGATACGCTTAATGTCTGTAATTTTTTAATCAAAGTATCATGCATATATATAGTTAAAAGCTTTAGCCAGGTCACAGAAGACACCTAGGAAATATTGTGATGTTTTCCATGTTTCAAATTTAATTTTAACTAGCTGAGTAAGTAAGGTGAAAATTGATTAATAATAGAACTTGTCGCTTAACAGAGGTTATTCATAGATGTACGGTTTTGTAATTGTTTATAGATTTAAAAGTAAATACGATGTCTTTATAGCTACATTACTAAAATAAAAATATATATAAATTTTACGTACCTACTTCACGCAGCCTGATAGATAG
Organism: Lamproptera curius; assembly: GCA_029286875.1. Taxonomy (NCBI): domain Eukaryota; kingdom Metazoa; phylum Arthropoda; class Insecta; order Lepidoptera; family Papilionidae; genus Lamproptera; species Lamproptera curius. The sequence continues at coordinate 11,256 of JAGSMT010001357.1, read as the reverse complement.
ATCAAGCATTATGGAAATATTGTGTACACTTGTTAAAAACCTAACAGGAACAGCTTTCATAAACTAGGCTCGATTTTATTTAGGCCTTCAACTATGCGTTCACTCTATCGACGAAGCGTAAAATGCAATGTCTTCAATATGTCGTCAAAGCAGAATTTCATGAAAAGCTAGTCCAATTTTAATATTTCATGCTGCAAGGCTAAGAGATACTCGTCTCGTAGTTTTATTATAATCAAGTTTATGAAGTGATTTGTTTTTGACAAAAGCTTGTAACTGTATTTATTAGTAAAACAAAAATTGTGGCAAATTTGTCAGCAAAAACCAGTAATGTAATCAAATTAGTATATTGAAAGTACTAGCAGGGTAAATTAATGATGATTTTATTCATTACTATACACTTTACACATTAAATTCTGCTAGAAATATGGATTTTTAACAAGTATTGTCTAAAATTACTTGGGTTCTATATGTCAATCGATAAATTAATGGCATTCAGAGCAAATCAGTTAGGCCATATCCGAGCAAGTATAAGGTAGGTAAGGTGAGAAAGTATAGGTTAAAACTGATTAAAATTAACGTTGTTCATGTCGTGGTTCAAAGTTCATTTATACTATCACCAACCATCACCATCAGCCTTTGATAGTCCACTGCTGGACATAGGCCTCCCCTAATACACCCTATCCATTAGGGGTTTTGGACCTATCCACCACGCTGGTCCAATGCGGGTTGGTGGGAGGACCGACTTTTACATGCCCATCCGACGCATGGATCATCTTCTTTTCAGACAATTGGGTGATCGGCCCAAATTGTCCTAACCAACAGAAACAACAAATTTGTTGAGTCCCGCAGGATTCGAACCCACGACCTTCGGTTTTCACGCCCATACCACTAGGCTACGGAGGCAGTTTTTGTTTTGATTCTAGATTATATGAATATTATATATAGAGATTCCTCGTAAAAGAAAGTTGAAAAATTATAAAGAAACAGTCGACTCGAAAATTATAATGACTCGTTAAGAATTGTCGTTTCAATTCAACGGATTATTTAAGAACGGAGTGAAATCCAAGATAGCGTCTTTATTTCTCGCCAAATTTCAAGACAATCTGTTCTCGTTTCTTAGAACGGTCAAAGAAAGGTTCGCTTGTTTTCAATTAAAGCAATCAACAATGATTTTCTTCAAATTAAAAAAGTGTTAGGAAAAAGATGTTGTTTATGATTAATTTAAATTTGTTGGATTCATATAATCACCATGAAATATAAAACTTTTACTGTCATTTAATTATTTTAAAATGTGCATCTATTAAATCATATAATATGCCGCCCATATGTGTATAAGCTAGACTGTGTGACTTCTTACTACTTACAGTGAACCAATAAAAAGATCAATAAGAACCATAGTTAAACAATATATAGCCAATGTTTAGCACCAACGCCTTAAGAAATCTGCAATTAGCGACCACATTCTAGACAATTCCAATCATTATATTAGATTTGATGAACTAAAAATTCTTTCAAAATAACTTTGATTTATACCAAGGACGATTTAGGAAGATATAGAAATTAAAAATAACCGAATTTTAATAGACAGGATGATTGCTCTTTGCCACTTGCGTAGAATCTAAAAATTTTAGAAATTAAACCCAATGATCTACACTTCAAATCCAAAAGACAACATAAGAACTTTTTGCCAAAAGAAACGTTCAAAATGGAAAGATATGTCGAATTTTAAATAAAATACCAATATTAATTTTAATATATTATTTATTATTCGTATCGATCAACCTGCGGTTCACAGGAGGCAAAGTCATAGACATAACACAATAAGACATACGTAACACACTACATAATGTTTCGCTAAAAAAATTTTATTTGTTTAAATTAGTTGACAATTCTACTCATCATAGACAACTTCTCATTACATGAATTGATTATAATAATAATATTTTTCAACAGGTTTAATTAAATTATTTTAAATGAACTAACTAACGATGGACGAAGCTCACAAACAGTCAAAACTTGCCCGTCGGTTACTTGTCGTAATATTAAATAAAAATTTAAATTTTCCTTTAATTGTGATCTCTCTAATTACTTAATTATTGCTATTTTGAAAGCGAAGGAAAATTTATGATAATTCTATATAAAATAAATTCAAAAAAATATCATATATATTTCTTTCGACTAAATGATAAACAAACTAAAAGAAAATTATAGACATAACATTAATATTACTTAAATACTAAAATATGTGGAGTTTTAATTTAGTAGATATAAATCCGTAGCCTAGTGGTATAGGCGTGTGGCTTAGAAACCGGAGGTCGTGGGTTCGAATCCTGCGAGGACTCAACAAATTTTCATTGTTGTTTCCTGAGTTGGTTAGGCAATTGGGCCGATCACTCAATTGTCTGAAAAGTAAGATGATCCATGCGTCGGATGGGCATGTAAAGTCGGTCCACCACCAACCCGCATTGGACCAGCGTGGTGGGATACGGTCCAAAAAACCCTCTAATGGATAGGGGTGTATTAGGGGAGGCCTATGTCCAGCAGTGGACTGTCACAAGCTGATGATGAGATATAAATCCTAACTTTTAAAACAAAAGCGGGAAAGACTTTGTTCACAAGAATAGTAAGTATGAAAAACCTTTATTTAGATTCTTTGAGGTAAATGAATATTTGTTTTGCAGAAGTTTTTAAAATAGACTTTGATGAACTTCTCTTTATGCATACCGTTTTCATGACTGCTCTTACAATTATGAAATGAGTACTTATTAAATTGAATGTGTGTAAAGATTACTTTTAACTTTTTGACTAACTTCCCAAAAGAAGAAAAAAGTGGATGTACATTAACAGTTGCTATGTTAACATTTTTAAAAAATCTAGTGAGGCATATCTAAGGATAATTTTCGGAAAAACCGTTAAAGATTACTTCTACAAAAGTAATCGCATTAAAAAAGTTATTAATTTTTTAAAATCTATCTCACAAATGATTATGAACTTTCACTTTGTTTAGAAATATTTTATTGAGTTAATTAGGGCAAAGGCGCATGAAGTTAATGAGAAACCTTTAGTTTATTTACAAAATTTATTCAAACAACTCCAGAGTCTTACTATTAAAGCTTGAAATTGTATTATTACAGATTTTCAGCCAAACCGTCTCAATGCCGGGACAATCTGATTTATATAACCGGAATAAATAAAGGTATCATTGAGGGAGCGGTAATTGTAAATTCAGCGTTACAATTAATTGTTTACCGTAGCAATCGAATTTTAATTGAATATAAATCGTTGGCTAGCCCTGTTTTAAATCTTTATTATTTTTTAACAATTTGAATGATATAATTATTTCTTTTATTTACGCGATTATTATACATATCAAATCCATATATTATTTGAATATTGATTAGTTTAACTTTGAATAAAAGGAATAAGTCTAACATAGATATTCAACAACCTAATCTTAATTTAAAATACGTTAAACTAATTTTTAAAACGCTGCAATAAAAAGGGATAACGTTGAAATGTATGAAGTTTTCTTTTCAATTACTTTAATGAAGCGGGTACGGTAGATGGGTTATGTGTATATATACGTAGATAACCACTATGCAGATTCACGCATCAAATATATCAGCAATATCTTAATCTTAAGTATACTAATCCTGTAGCTATCTCCCAGACATGGTTAAAGCACATACTTCATCCTCTGCCTTCATAGCCGACTGGGCTTGCACTTTTGATAACGGAAGTCGTTTTATCGAGTCTGATATTTAAAATATTTCAACGTCTTTCACACTCATCATTTGGACAAATATTTGAATAGTTACGACGATGACAAACCGAGTGCGCGTCTTCGATATCATAATCTTGTGTCCTTTTTGTGAATTTTTAAGCCAGTAACGAATTGTCAAGAATGCGTATTTAAAGTAACATAAGCCTAAGATTATGTATTTGCAGTAATTTTTTGTTAAGAGTTACAGGTACAAAAATATACTTTATTTATATTCTAATTGTAGATAAGGTTCGTGATAATTAACTTACCTGTTAATTATCACGAATTACTTCGTGTTCAAATTACATAGGTTATTGGTAGGTCAGTGATTTATCCTTTTGTGGTTGTTTTAGTTCTTTTATAATAATGTAAATAACATAACAGCAATAATAATGTAAAATTTAGTCATAGACTCACGAAAGCGTGATTTTGTTGATAGTCCACTGCTGGACATAGGCCTCCCCTAATACACCTCTAACCATTAGGGGGTTTTTGGACCGTATCCCAAACCCAATATGTTTTCTAATTAGCAAATTAGAATTGTTTTTGCCTGTTAACAATTATTTAATTATAATTTTAATGAAATAGGCATGTATTGCACCTTTAAGGTATGTGAACATAATAATAACTTGAGTAATGTATATTTTCGTGTAGAAAAAGAATATACTCAGAAATCTTCTTTCACAAATCTCTAATAAGGCTCGAACTACGAAATTAGCTAGGCTTAACAAGACACATTTCCACAAGCCCAACTGCGAAGGCTTAAACAGGCTGAGCGTCAGGCAGCCAACAGAGCTGATGGAGACCCCGAACAGTCCCAAGCTCGACGTCAAAAGCATGGTGAATATTTGGTATCTCATCGAGCTGATGAGACACCCGAACAGTCTCAAGCTTGACGTCTTCAGCAGTCGACATACATAGCGTTTTAAATTTCTACAGTAAACGTTGAAGCTGCTGAATCTCGCAGACGCGCTGTTGCTGAAAGGCCCCAACTAACAAACCCATATTCGATAAAGCTGTATTTCAGTACGACGAGGCTTTTGATTACAAAAGCCACAAGCTTATACAAATAGAAGCGATGAATAAATAATATAGATTTTGCAGTGCTCTGGTGCAGTGCTTGGTGCTCGTTAATTCTACGGTGCTTTGTTTTTCTAAAAAAAAGGAAATACAATACATCCATTAGGGGGTTTGGACCGTATCCCACCATGCTGGTCCAATGCGCGTTAGTGGGTGGACCGACTTTTTACATGCCCATCCGTCATTAATAAGTCACATGACTAGGTTCATATAACTTTCGTTACCACTCTGTATTTGTCAATAATGTAAGAATTTTATGCCAGGCCATAAAATTTTGAATTTAACTTGTTAATCAATTATTTTCTTTGTATTGCTTTGAAACACTACTGGTTTTTTCTATAAAAAGGAACGCAAGAATTGTCAATTGCACAAGTCCGATCTAAGAAAGTATTAATTAACATATTAATTTTAATACAAGGGAGAATTCAATTATTTAAGATTAATCTAAAATTCATGATGTTTTGCTAACCATAAAACATGAACTAAATGCGGAACTCAACGATTCATGAAGATAGAGGGAGCTTGGAATCTAGCCTCCGACGATGATGCTACCATTTGTGTAGAGTTTACGGTTGGTGTGTAATTGGATTTCCTCAAAGTTAGTTAAAGTTACTTTGCGTTAGATTCTCGAAGTAAACAATTGTCTGTAGAACAAAAACCTACAACAATGTAACAGAATAATATGGATATAGTAAATTTTATTGTTACTAAAAGCATTTCAACTATAACAGTCTGACTAAATATTTATAATAAAAGTACAGAGGCTAATTATACTTTATTCATTAAAAAGAAAATACAAAGACAACAACTTGTACACTATATTCAATTTATCATTTTATTTTTATCCTTTATGTTATTGACCCCGCTGAGTCGCGAAGAATAGAGGAAGCGGCCTACGGAATACCGACACACCACTTCCCTTGTAACTAATGGCTGTAGAAAACAGGAATAGCAGAACAACTGCCGTCTTCGTTTCGGTCCACCGTCATGATTTTATTCTCCTGGGCGCAACCAAACCAGGTTTCTGCAGCCCGCTTGGGGTTACTATAGTAAGGTAACAGATTTGGGAGAGTCTGTTACCTAACTATAGGGGCCGAGACGAACGACGTTAGTTCCGACGCGCCCAAAGGAAGGCAGATGGCCGTCGGGCCGAGATGATACAACAAACAAGTCTATTAGATGTGGAGCCAATCGTTTTAGAAAAAGGGCATACTATGATGGAGGTTGATCGTGTCCACTCCACGATCGAGCATTACATAAAACCACCAATTTATGCACCTCAGGATTACATAACAAAAATGCGCCGACCCAAACAGCCTTGTGATATCAGAGTGGTTTACTACGAGTTTTTTAAGGATTATGAAAAATTGTTGAACAATTCCCAGTCTTTTACCTGGTCTAATAATAGGTAAAAGGGTGATCCTACAGTAAATTGTATAAGAGCGTTTAAATAAACGACCTCAGGTGATATCTACTGCAAACTCCGTCATCCAGAAGATTATACAATGCTTCCGCAATGTAGGCAGATTCCCAAAGAGTATCCTGAACCTGCACAATTATAGGAGGATCCTCTGGAAATAACTAAATCCAAGTTTAATTACCTTCAGGAATTGAAACCGTTTATAGATCGTGACTACCATCCATTTTATGATTCCCTTAAATTTGAGTGTGATTAAAATCTACTGTTTTTTGTATGAATGAACATTAAATGCAAACGTTATTTCACTATTAGTTTTTATTAAAACCTGCTATGTGCCCAAGATTTAACCACATAATATCTGTTATGTGGTCTTTATTCTCTTTAAATGAAATAATAAAAAAACCTTTTATTGGACATGTTCAAATTTAAAATAAATTTATGTGTTATACCTGTGTATCTTTCATATAAAATGTTTTTTAAAGTAAACCTTATAGTAATTTTTTTCAGGAAAGATTCTTTTGTTAATAACTCGAAACTTTACTTTTGCCACATAGCAGATTTTGGTGACAACGACGATATCCTAAAACGTAAGATTGTAACTCGACATTAACTACTCAAGTCATTGGAAACTTTAAAAAAAAACGTTACTTCTATACACAATTGCCTTCGTTTGTTATAGAGTTATTTCTTAAAAAAAACATAAAAGTTAGGATGAACTTTCGCATAAAAGATACCGAAGCGTTGACAGTTCTTGTAATAAACGAAAATTTATCTCTGATCGAACGATACGGCTGCTAATGGAGGGAAAAACGTTATTCAGCATTAGAGAAGAGCCTTATTGTGCGCTAACGTAGATGTAGATTTTATAATGGAAGATTCTGGAAGAGATCAATAGCGTGTTTTGAACTGCGTATATTGAATATCTAAAGTTATGGTTACTATATTTTTATTTGTTAAATATTTTTAAAATAAAAAAAAGCAGCGATAATATTTATAAAATTATTTAGTGACGATTTAACAGTGTCTTGATGAGAGCGAATTTACTAATTTTTCATAAAATGTCCATAAGTTTCTCGCACAGATGCCTTTACTAATAAAACCTCATTTCGATTTTAATATCAGTAAAGTTATGTAATTTAAGCTTTGTATGTTTTTGTATTTTACAAGCATTCTGTAGATGTTGATTCACCATGGCAAAAAATAAAATCCTTCTAAATACAATTGTGTATTTTAAAGTTATATGAAATTTAAAGTACTTGTCAAAGTTTTATGCCTGTAATCTTTTGGCCTTTTAGTTTTTACCTAAGGACGCAAAGATAAGACATGTTGGGAGGCAAAATAGATATTATACTTATTAGCACCACAGCTTTTATATATAATAACAATTCGCAAAGCATAGTGTAAATTGGCGTAGTGGTAATGATGACTTACCCTCACTCTTACTCGAAAGGGTGTGCGCCAGGTTGGGACAATCATTTTCAGAAAATATAACGTTATGGACACAACGTTTATCTTGAGCCTGAGTGGATGTATCTATATAATATGATCTACATATTATAATAATTTATAGTGCGCCTACTCCAATATGGATTGCAAATTTTTTTTTTCTGGGGCTTTGCCTTAAAAAATCTAGGAATAACAACGGACTACTTAAATAATAATATTAATATATAAAAATGTTTATAGTTCTTCTGCTAATCTCTTTATAGACTAATGATTTTAATTAAAGAACAGAAAGTCTTACATCCGCGCGTCCTCTGGTTAGATGTCAGCTTCTATCAATCAGCAGCTTTTGTTTACGGTCATTTAAACGTGAATCTTTAGTGCAGTGAACGTTTGTGTGGTAACAAAACCTTAATGTAAAAACGTTTTAATCTTTTTAGAAAATATATTATAAATCATTGTTGGCTACTAGCAACAACACATAGAAAAATAATTAAATGTGTTCCGTGTTTTTTACAATATAGTTTTTGCTTTTTGGTTTTCTACATTTTTATACTAGCTGTTACCCGCGACTTCCGCTCCGTGGGATAGGAGAAATGTCCGCAGGTGCATTGAAAGATATTGTATAGTATAATAAAAATGTGGTGTTTTCTTTGTATGTGCCTATCATTAGTTCATACCCATAAAGTTTTAAAGTACCATATTGCTACGAAAATACCACTCGTGGCTCGTTTTAAGAAGCTAGACACAATATTTCATTTTCCTGTTACTTTAACAATGCAAATCAATCTAACTTTAAAACAAGGCAAATATGCAATACTACAAAAATTAAATTCTCTTAAATTCAAAATATACCAATGTAAAATAATAATGGTTTCAAAAAGGTTTGTTTTATTCAATTTTATTTATTTACTTATGATCGAGCTCAAGCTTCGAATGCGAGAGGCATTTCGTTTGTATAAAGGAAGCAAATAATGGTATTATTGAGTGAGCGGTGATTGTAGATTTAAAATTAGAAATCATCGTTTACAATAGCGATAGAAATTGAATTAAATGGAGGTCGTTTCTTCAAATTACTCTGTGTAAATTTATTATTGCTGAATAATTTTCAACGTTTTTTTTTTAGGAAAGTGATATCAATGAGAATTTTCATATTGGTTGCGCGGGCGCGTGGTGACTAAAGTTTTGTCAGCCAATTTTGATTGGACCAACTAGTTCGAGTGACGGCGATATGGTAGATCCTATTTAAGGGCCAGAAGCGAGGATGCGGTACGAAGGACCATATGCGTAATCCGGCTCAGACAACGTGGTAAAAGGAAGGAATAAATACCTCGTCTGATGGCGGCACAGCTGCAGGTGATGCGGTTGGAGTTCACGTTAAACGTAAAACTATAAGAACGGAGCGTTGGCCATTCGCGTCGCATGACTTTAAAATATGATGCATTGCGTAGGAACTCCCGAAGGCAATTGTCGACGGCGGCGGCGCTGGCCGCCAACCGCGTCACGCAGTATTCTCCTATTACCCTCCGTTATTCGCGAGATGAGGAAAAAGGAAGGCAGGTGAAAGGAACGGTGTAGTAAGAAAGGGAAGGAAGATTATTGCGTAACCAATTTGCGGCTGTGTTAGGCGACATAGAAATGCGCGCGAACACATATGATGGATTTTATCGCCTTTAATTACCTTGTAACTTCTAAAATTACCGTATCGTACGTAATCCGACGCCCACGCTTTAAGGACAAATTGATATTTCGAATGTTATTAATAAAAGCTTGAAGTAAGATATTCACCAAAATTCTGTACAATGCAGAAATAATAAGCAGTAAAAAAAAACTAAATTTTCGTTTCGTTACTTAGTACGAAGTACAATTACTGAGCTCATGCTGAAAACGGAAAACAACGTAATTTTTCACAAACGAGAATAATACGTTATATTCGTTTCTCTAAAAAACTTTGCTATTCAAGAACTTCTAGCAAAACTTTTTAAAAATCGTACTTCTGCTTTTACCTGAATTAGGAGAAATCACGCTTGTGTCGGTGGTAATTACGATAATTATGAATAATAATATACTTGAAGTCCCAAAATTAAAAATATATATTTTCCTAAAAACGACGTGTATACCTTAAAATTAATTTATATAAGGATGTTTGTATCCTATAATGTCTTTGTGGAATTTAATACAAGAGTTTTTATAAAGTAATGAATATCTCAGTCGGTCGCCGTCAAGTAACGACCGAACCACCATCCACCTCCGAAACATAGGCTTTTTAACGCTACCGTAGCCTAGGCGTATGGGATTGTGCTTTAGAAATCGGGGGTCGCGGATTCGCATCCTGCGGTAACTCAACTATTTCTTATTGTTGTTTCCTAGTTCGTAAGGGCAATGCGGGCTGATTCGTAAGGGCAACCCGATCGCCTGTAAAGTAAGGTGATCCATGCATAACATGGACATGTAAAAAGTCAGGCCTGCACCTGACCTGTCTTTGGTTGTGTCGGTCTTCCGTCCCATCGGACATGCATGCATAAGTGGTTGCTTGTACTCATGGGCACTATAATATCTCCTGCGCTGTTGGCTGATCTCTAATATAGATTGGAAGCTAAAGTTGGATTCGACGTGATGGGTCATTATTATTTATTGTTGTATATTTAACAAAGTTGATGACTGGTGATTTCAAAGGTCTGAAAACAAGAGGTATTGACTTTGCCAGTTTTCAAGTGTTGTAAGTTATATGATCATTTTCACTTACTCGTTTGATGATACAACTTATTTTTGTTACGGATAGGAGAACAACACTTTTTTTAAATTCTTTATAAATAAATTAAAAGTTATCTTTGTATGAACATTTGGATAAAATAAATGTTTATTATGGTAATATTTTTATTTGACAACCCTCATCGTGTTGTTGTTAGTCAAGAGCACTATGACCAAAGTGTGTGGCTTCGATTCCTGGTGCGGAGAAAAATGTTTGATGATCATAGAGTTTCGCTCATGTCTGGGCAAGTAAATATATGTATTTATCAGTCGTCCAGTTTCCATAATATAAGCTTTGCTTTGTTAATATTATTATTAGTAATAGTAAAATTTAAATGTTTGTTAATAAAATATTTTACTTTAACCGAAAATAGTAATTATACTATATTTTCTGCATCTGTAAAGCGTTGCATACCAAGATATACAACGTTAAAGTAGGTCCCTAGCAAAAACTAATACCTTTTAAAGTAAAAGCGAAAACGGCCTTCTTTACTACAACTGAACTTTTGAAAACAATCTTTTTTTAGATGAATGTTTGTAAAATGGAGGAATGAATGCTACAGTGAACTTTCTAAAAGATGAGCTCATGCGCAACTTGAAACTCTTTTATGCGCTACTTATATGATTGTTTTTGTTTCAAAACTTTCAACTTGATACACGGTGTACATTAAATATTATACTTATCAATTTTTTTATGTGAGTAGGTAGTTGAAACGTGACCTACATAGGAGCTGTACTCTATGAAATACTAATACGATTATTTTGTGTCAATTTACAACAGTATGTAAGTCAAATCATT
>JAGSMT010001356.1:0-13777 GCA_029286875.1 Lamproptera curius | reverse complement strand
GACAAAAGTGGAAACATTCATTCCGATACTTAATTCCTGATAGTGTTTAAACAATTAAATTTTTAAGAATGTAAACTGTACTGTTTTATGTGTCTTTAAATATTTTATTTCCTTATTAGGTTGATATATTCTCAGCGAATATCTTAAATTATTCTTAGATTATTTGTGAATGTTGTTATTGAGATAAAATAAGTGATAGTACCTAATGTATACCGTGCCGTATATAATAGTTAATTTTATTTCAATACACAAAACCTTACTAAAAATACCGTATCAGATATGTACTAATTACTTCTTATTAAACGACATGGACTTTTAATATGTAATTGTAAAATAAATAATGAGTAAAAAGCTGTAGTATATATTTTATTTTTATGTATAAATTAATTCATTAATCACAATTAAATTATTTTACTGTCCGTTTTCCCAAAACAAGGAGGTACTCAATTCGGAGCGTATGTTTTATATTTTTCCATATGTCATCTTAAGGCTTTGCTCCTAGTTCTCCGATTTTGTTTATTCTTCTTCAGGTATGAGCTGTTATTTGGTCCTATTTTTCAAAAACATTTTTTGATAAGTAATTTAAAAGATATTTAATAAATAAAGAAAGTAACGAGGACAAACAAATCAATCAAATCACAACCTTGTGCAATTTAATTGCATACGCCATCTCAAACTTAAGATATAGACGTAAACTATGTTTTAGATAATTGTGCTACTTGAATTGGCCTGCTGTAAAGTCTGCAAGAGCGTATATCTATGATATAAGAGTAACCTACACTGAGCATTTTATGTCAACATTATTAAAAATTGCAATCTGTCATATTCATAGCCCATATAAGGTAATACATTTCAAACTTCTATTAAGTATTATATTAGAAAAATTCATAATCATTATCTGTACATAAAACTTGTCATAAATGACATTACATACTTTGAAAGATATTAGACATTTGAGGTGTAGTGCGGAAATCGCGAAATAATTTCTTACAGAGGGCATGTAATCGTCGTCCGCCTTTCAGAGCCTACTACTGAGCGTAGGCCTCTCCATCCTGTACTTCCTAAACTTCTACATGTTCGCATTTCATATTTTTATTTGCAAGGGCCCAAGAAAGTTCCTTCCAACAAAAGGGATATTTCAAAATCTCTACTAAGAGCGTAGAAGCAAGAAAAATTCTTGTGGGAAGCCGGTAACAAATAAAAGTTTTTATTAATTAATCGTAAAGGCACTGTTATTTTTAGGTCACACTTATTATTTATCAAATTAATAACGACAAAGCATAAAGTCTTCTTAGCTTCTCATTTTTAACATTACTCGGCGCGACGAAAACGATGTTTGAAGTAAACTTCAATTGAACGTAAAGCACGAAAATGGTTTTTTGAAAGCTGATTCGATTTGCTACTGTCGTTTCTTTGCGTTATGTGGTTTTAATGATTCATAAGTATCTATTTATTTTGTAATATTCATTTTTATAATAAATGTTGTAAGACATTAGATTTATTTCTGCATATCGTTTAAAAATAACAATAAAATCAAAACTTTGCTATGGCTCACGACAAAAAGATGCTAGTAATGTTCACTACGTTTCAGTTATGATGAATCAGGTATTTTTAGCTGTACTTTGGCTAGGCTGGGGTACAGGTGCTGAACTCAACCACTACGACGCATGGAGAAACCTATCGGACGTGACAAACTTATACAGGTTATAAAAAGGGTATTTAAAAATTGTAAACTTATAAAGAATTAAATTAAATTATTATTTCGATTCATTAAAAATGTATTAAAAATTGAAACCTTTTCGATAACGACTTAACTGGATTCAACATAATGAAGTGGAAATAAAAACAAAACGAAACAAAAAATCAATTCTTATAATCCAAGCCTGAATGCTTTAATCTTATGTAGATTAATAGTAATAACTTGAATTAACATTCACAGAATTTGGCCAACAGAATAACAGTGTGATATGATTTCTCGAATTAATATCATTATATTCGCTGCTCCGAGATGCTTACGTAACTTAATGTATCGCAGGATACTGGAGGAGAGAATATATCTAATATGAACAGAAACGTTTCAAGTTTTTTTTTTAAATGTAATGTAGTGGTTACACGTTCTATTAGTTACCAGCGTATATGAGTGTGTAACGCAAAGTAATTAGAATTGGAGTTACCCAAATTGCTCAACACTCGATTAAAATTGAAGTTGTATGTTAAGTACATACAACTTAAATTTAAGATTTCAAAATTCTCAACTTGAAGTGAAATTACAGCATAATTTTGCTCAGTTTCAATAGAATTCATAACGAACAGCGTTCACATCTATGTCGTAAAACTTATACGTCCAACGTTGAAATTAATTTAAAGCTAAACTATGACTTTTGAAATAAAATAAAAGGTGATGTTTGCGGTTGTGACTGAGTTGAATATAGGATTAGTTTGCTAGTTAATATTACATTTCTTCCGTTTGAGGTGTGGCTCAATTTCGCAATTTTAATGTTACTGCATATGAGAAGTACAGTAGATTTTGTCAAAGGAGGTAAAATCCTTTCATTGTAGTATTCGTGTAAATTAAGGAACAATATTATATAGATTTTATTTTAAAAAATTGTCTTTAGGTGTATTTCTACCGCAAAGCAGTAGGTGAAAACACGCTGTTTTCCGGTTTGAGTACCAGTGGCATATTTACTGGTAAACGAGACTTCAACATCCTATGTCTCACGGTAGGCAGCGTTGGTGATACCAGTATTGCTAATGTTTATGAGGCGTCGGTGACCACTTTCTATCAGGTGGCCCCGATTGCTCGCCTGCCTGCGTATGCAATAAAAAAAATAGTATTAGAGCTAGTGAACCTCAGGACATTTAAACAAACAAGGAGACCTATTCTTATAGATTAAAGAAAAGTCTAAGCAATCCTGATTTTAAACAGCGGCGCCGAAGACTAAAGCCTAAAGAGATTGAAAGTTTTCAAACAAAATCAGAATACATCTCTTACGAAAAAACGTTAGTATGGCGAAAGAAATAATTTTTGCAGCATGTGGAAATTTCTATGTGGGTATAATAATGAAAGACAATCTTAACGTAAGAGCATCAGTGAGCGTCGTTAGTGACTAGACAACCATTGCAGCTATAAAATATTTTACCAGTGATGAGAGTAGTCAAATTTAACAATATTGAATACATATCAAATGTAATATTTATTTTTTCAATATTTGGTTTATAAAGCACACGCCCGCCACTAGGCTGCGTAGGACTATTGACAGATAAGCTCCGCCTTATTACAGAACTTGCTCTGTTTTTCAACGTCCCTAAATTGAAATAACGCTGGACCTGTGTAGGGTAATAAAATATATTATAGACTCAAGACTATGTATAAAATAAAAGTAATATATCATATTTCTATTTTAAGATTTTGATCCTCTTTGGAACTATAAATATAATCCAAAGATCTCAAAATGCCAATGTATTATTTTTATTGTAACAGTAACAATTAGTAATTTAAAGAGATAACTGAAACACATTTTCTATAAGATATTTAATTTGAAAACTAATTATTATATTTATTTAGAAAAATCTAAATTGATGTATATTATTAATGATAATATTGATATGAGTAAAATGCACCAAACTGATATTCGATGCATTTTACTCTATTTTGAGAATTTTTATAATGGAACACATGAGTTTCGGAGACCACGGCCGAACTTTCGGTTTCGGTTTCGACCGGAAAACCAGTTTCGGTCGGACTCTACTCTTTGTATTCACATTAATAGATACGTTTCATAACTTTGTAAAAAATTATATCAATATTATGACATTTTTATGGAATATATGTACTATTTTTAGTGTTGGTATTACTCTTTTACATTTTCACATTATAAATCGTTTTAAACACATTTGAATACACACATAATTATTTTTTAAGTAAATATTGTCAAACACTCGATACATATGCGTTAATTAAGGTAAACAATTTTAGTTCTAACCCCAGCTAAAGAAGAGCAAAAGAACGGATGTGATAACTTATCAATTGTATTACAGCAATACAATAAAATTTATTACCAAAAACCTTGAAAGTAAGTTATACGTAGATTTACATTGAATGTCCTTCTTTCGACTCTATATTTTGCTAAACACTTTTTGTGAGTGTGTTATTTTTACATTTACCTTCATTTACGTAATGGTGTACGTGATGGTGTTTTTGTATAGACAAAAGCTATCTAGCCTTTGTCTATACAAAAACACCATTACTTGCATTTAGCTAGCGATTAATTCTCATTATTCCGCATACAGAGCAAAGTGAAGGACAACGAGAGATCTTTTAAGTCAAATGGCACTTTCCCCTAAATGATGAGCTTCACAGCGCTGCGCAGCGCTTCATTGCACTGATAGACAACAGAGGGGCTGTGGAGTTTTGAATCATCTTTTTGCTTTGGATTAAATAAACCAGTTGAAATTTTGCTGGAATAAAAACAATATTTCGAAACAAAGACATAAGTTTCAAACTCAAATCAAATTGAATTACGTCAAGAAAATAATAATGATTTCCAAGTTGATTCCGGCTACGGCGGCCGATCTATTTTAGAGACCAGACGAGGTAGCTACCTTGTCTGGTCGTTTCTGCGCCTTGTCTCTCTTCAATTACGTCGGTTTTCCGTCCTATCGAGTTCTGAGACTATAATGGAAAATGGAGTGTATCTGTGTTTACGCCTAAATTTGTGCACTTTGAAATCTCTTGCGTAGTTGGCTGATATCTAACATCTAACATAGGTCGGATTGACTAGAAAGAGATTATATAAAACTTAATGTTCATAAAACACTTTTTTTATACTTAAGTAAAGAGAAACCTTTGCTAAGAATTTTATGAAAAGAAAACTGTAATATAACTAAAAAAATATTTAATTTATGTACTGGATGCACCTTATACGAATTTTCGGTAAATAATTTCGGATTGCTTCTACGGATTTAACTGGTGCGGAAAGATAATTTTTGCAGCAACCACAGCTGTTCATTGAATTGAAGCGGGTTTATTTGAGCACAACTATCAGTTATAGTAAAAAGTAAATCAAATAACAGACAAATTAAATATATTTAAAACGTAATGTTATTACGTCAATTAACTTATTACGTCATACTCAAAAAATAGCTTTTAGCAGAAATTTTTCAATCTACATATATTTTGAATAATTGACGCTTTTTTGTCTCGTAAAAAATCTAATTATATGCATAAACGCTAATATTTACCTTGAAAATATATAAATAAAATAAATTAAATTTATATAAAATAATTTTAAATATCATCATCATCATCATCCGCCTGTGTCCACTGCTAGACATAGGCCTCCCCTAATGTCGTCACTTATTTTAAATATAAAAGGTTAAATTTCATGAAGATGGTCTATTCTTTAAGAACAGGTCAGAGTTACACTAAAAATTTTCTATTAGCATTGCCATATCTATTATAAATATAACATGTTTACTGAAAGATTTTTAGAAAACCTTTTTATTACCCTTTGAATTGACAAAATAAGTCTATTTAACAAATTGACGGCTGAGACAGTAAAGACGGATTATTATAGCATTTGAATAATCCAAATGAGTTTTAACGTATGCGCCTAAGATTAGACACAAAGTTTTATTGTTTTTGCTTTAAGGATGACGAATTTCATATTCAAATTTAAATTCATATATCTTTATTTAATATAGAAGTTTACATCTGCTTATTGTTCGTCAAACACGCCACCAGAAGAACCGGCGAAAGAAACTCAGCGGGATATTTTTTATGCTATCTTTTCAATAAATTAACTAACAATTTGAAGGTATAACATATTTTGCAATATTCATACTAAACCTGTATTATGAATGATAAGAGGCTGTGTTAATTGTAATAACCTTTAACACATAAACGTTCATACCACCTTTTTAAATTAATTAATAGTTAAATTCTGAACGTTTACTGGGATTGTGTTGTAAAAACGTATAAATTTTCCCATAAAAGACTTATTTGCTACTCTAGTTGCTGGAAGAATTAAATTATGTTTGTTCCATGTACCTATGTGATATGATCACAAAGTATTATGAAATCATGCCTATTTTTTGCACATACTTTAAGTTTTAAAATATATATTGAGAACTAACGGTCATTATTTTTATTTCTGTAAACAACTTTCTTAGTGATTCTGTGGGACCCAGGTTATAGAAATTATAATTTTAATGTAATATTGACCTCCATTTCAACCCCTTACGCATCCCTGTGCAGTTTGAAACTATAAAATTAGAAAAACACCACTTATGGCTCGTTTCTGGTATTTAAACACAAAATTTCATCGTTTATGTTGAGTAGAGCACTTTTATCACAATAATTCGGTGTCAAAATCACAACATTTTTGACGCTATTTTTCAACAACCTCATGGTTAAATGC
The DNA here is from genome assembly GCA_029286875.1 of Lamproptera curius. Taxonomy (NCBI): domain Eukaryota; kingdom Metazoa; phylum Arthropoda; class Insecta; order Lepidoptera; family Papilionidae; genus Lamproptera; species Lamproptera curius. The sequence goes on along the minus strand of JAGSMT010001356.1, from coordinate 7,355 downwards.
CCTAAACTTAATAGATAGGTTAGCTATGTTTTAAATAATTTAACTACTTTTGAATAGGCCACAACAGTCCAAAGTATTTTTTTTTATTGCATACGCAGACAGACGAAGTCGAGGCCACCTGATGGAAGGTCACTGACGCTAAGATATAAGGCACAATACCAACGCTGCCTACTGTGAGACATAGGATGTTAAGTGTCGTTTACCCAGTAAATACGCTATCTATATTTTCAGAATAACCATATAACCATTTTATATATTAAAATTGCAACAACGCATACTTAAAGCTCATTTAAGGTAATATAATGTGTTTACGTAGAAGTTAATGGGTTAAAAATATTATTGTTCTATGTGCATAAACTTGTCGTAGGTATGACAAACCACCAAAAATATTATAGACTTGAAATGTTGTAGGAAATCGTAGATAGTTTTCAGAGTATACGATGTCACTGTCCTAGATTGCGCAAAATGTTTATGTACTGTTTGAAATCGGTCAAATTTTTTTGTTAAAATTTCACTTGAGGAAAAAAAAACAACTTATGAACTCAACTCCGCAAGCGGAATACTTCAATTTGCTCTAATTTTCGAGGCTTCCTCAACTTCTTGAATAACTCCTCAAAGTTGACTACGCTGATGCGCCCTCGAGCTGAGTTTAAATACCTACGGAAAGTTCAATGTCATATTCAATTTAATGATTGTTTTTATTACGTTTTACTATTGAGTTTAATATATCTTAAAAACAACCAATAAAATTATATTTTGATTGTTATAAATAATAAATATTTCATTATGAAATACAGTTCTTTTAACTAACTTTTGAATATAAGTAAACGTATAGATAAATTTAATTAATTTAATGATATTTGTTCCTTTTGACTATTTAACCTATAAAAATAACATTTTCGACATATTATTTCCCACTTTTATAAAATATTTAAAAGTTTGTTAGCGATTCCGACTTTCATTTAACCACTTTATTAAAAATTTTCAAACACATGGGATGTTAAATTAAAAACAATTACAAAATAATAATTAAGAAAAGATATTAAAACATGTTTGTTATCTTTAAATTAATTAAAGAGCAAAATTTTAAAATACGTTATTTTTTAATTTTTGAATATCGTTTGAAATTAATTTTAATTTTTTGTTGAGATGGCCTGATATAGTACGTATTTTCTAGAAACGAGGACGTCACTTAACTTAATTCAACACAAACATTTTTTAAAATTGAAATGGTTCCGGCCTGAGGAAAGGAAAGATTACTCACAAAGACACCTGTTTCTTTTAACGAATAAAAAAATTTTAAGTTTCTAAGAAAAAACAAATTCCAGGAATTTACTATTAACAAAATTTTCGCGAAGGTTCTTTCAGCAACATTTAAAATTTACCTTTTTTTCGAAAAAACCAGAGCAAAAATTGGGCATTTTGTAATATAGAAATATAAAATTTTTGTTTGATTATTTCCAATTTTTTAAGGTAAAAAGCAAAAAATGTTTTGAAAGAAAATTAATTGAATAAAAAGTTTAAAAAAAGTTCTAAAGATTAATACAATATTAAAAAATTCAAAAGTTTTTTTCAATTTTAGTTGAATATTAATAAAAAAAATTATGCTAAATTGATTAAACTATTTATACGTTTACCTGATTTGGGAATGCTCCCTTAAGAATCGAGCATGCCCTTGCTAATGCCCAAAGAATGAGATAACGTTATTACCCAGTAATTCGGGTGGATTTTCAAACCGAAAACAGTAGTGTTTACTAGTCATTTGCCGCAGAAATTGGCACCTCGAAAAACTACTTTTCAGCCCCCTTTGTAAAATTTACCACTTTTAAAAAATTTTGAGTTGATGGTTGACCCCAAATATTAAAGAATAATAAATTAAATACTTTTTAAAATTTTGAAATGTTCAAATTTAATAGGAATGGTTATCTTAAAGCTAGATGTTATATTACTAGAAAACTTTCATTTAAACTATATTGTCACAAAAACATCTCATGATGGTACCCTTTTATTCGGATTCCCTTTATTTAATTAATTTGGTCCAAAACAAAGAATAAGACAAAGAAATTAAAGAAAAACAAATTTTATTGTTTAATAACAGGAATTTGCCTTCTGGCTGTTTTAAATACGCCAACAAACCAAGAGAGGATTTTAATGTTTGGGAGATTGATTGTGATCCCTATATTTTTTGGAATAAAAGAGATTTCGGATAAATTCAAAAAATATGTTAAGGTCGACAAACAGGACATCAGAGAAATCTCCGTTTTTGACAAGACAGAAAGGCTTGAAATACTTTTAATGCTCTTTGATTGTGAAAAAATACAGAAGACCTTTTTCACCCATCCCCACAATCACAGAGCGTAACCCGTTCTTTTGTTTGTTTGTTCAACAGAATTAAAGTTTTGCATGTTTAGGCTTCAAAAATATGATAAAGGACAACACGGCTATTGAACGTTGAAAAGTTGAATTGACAGAACACATTGAAACAAAACCCAGAAAAGGTAAAAAATTAAATTTAATGTAAAAAAAAACATCTTTAATTAGGACGGGGAATCAAGAAAAAAGAAAAAAAAATAACTTTGGGAATTTAGCTTATCATTTCAAAAAAAAATATAAGATTTTATAATTATTTTAAAATATTCATTAAGAAAAACTGAAAATATTAAACCAAGAAAAGGGATGAAAACCAAGAATGGGAACGAAGAGTAAGTTTATTTATTATCAAATTACTTAATCAAGTATTTATACAAAAAGAAAAAATTTTACATTATTATCTGAATTTTTAACTTTAAACCTAACCTCAGAGTTTTTAAATTTTATTTGGGTCGAATTTGGTCACGTTCATAATATTTATTCTAATATAATCTGTTATTAAAGGTAAAAACAAATAATTTTTTATTCATCACCTATAATTATTTTTTTCATTCTTGAATTTTATTACATCGACCTTTTTATTAGGTTGCCAAAGCTTTTAATTTTATTTACGTCAACTCTTCACAAGATTTATAATACACGGGTCTTCAAAGGTTTTTTTTCAATTTATATAAAATGGCAAGCAAAAAAATGAGACGTTTTTCCCCTTAAAAAGTTTTACGGAAATCAAAAAAGGAAACCAATTTGTTGTCAATAAGTTTCAGTTTTTGGATTCATATTTTTTTGAAGTTTTAGTTGAACAGTACCAATTGATCCACCTATTACCCCAGTAAGAAAAATAAAAGTTTGATTATATAAAAATATTCCCTTAATTGACGAAAAGATCAAATAGTATATTTAATATGAACCTACAATAACAGTATTAAAGTCGGTTCAGTTTGATTTTTGTATACTGCATGTATTTTCCATGAGTAACACTGTAATTACATGATATAGCTGAGAGTGCACTTACACTTAATGTCAGCTATTACTTATGCTTTCAACATTTTCAATCTTTGTGCAATTCGCAGGATATGTATGGGACCCGTATGCAGTTTTCATGATTTTTTTGAATGCTGACTCTAAAAGGTAAATAATAGGACATATTTGTACTGAATGGCAGGTATTTTAATGAGCTCGACTTCACATTTGTATGATGGTTTTTACAAATGTGCTGTGAAAGTTTTATGTGCAGAAACTATAGAAGTTTTAGAGTTTTTTTAACAAATTCTTATCATGTTCATTCTGTGGACGTGGAACTCAAAAAATATTATTATATATAATTTTAGTAATTTTTATGATCTCACAACAACACGTCTTTTACGATGACACCGTTGCGTCCAAGCTCCGTACACCGGTCTACCATAATTGAACGAGCCAGTGATGTAAAACAAAACCATTCTAAAAGGCAGTTTGAAGTTGGAGTGTAGACAGAAGTTCAAACCAGCGTACGTGAAACAGAATCGAAGATTCATTCTTTTGCTAGCTCACCACCAGCAACCTATATTTAGCGCTACAAAACCCATAATGACAGCTTTGTTCCACTATCTAGGACATTCAGCAGGCGGCACATGACCGGTCGGCAGGTGTAAGTTCAAGACTATTGACTGAGGTTTCCTTTCCGTGGCGGGTGAACCTGCTTTTATCTATGGGTTTTTGACAGATTCCACCATATTGTTGGAGAACATTCTGAAAAGTCTAAGCAAAGGACTTATTAATTTACGATTTTCTATTATTATGTAGATCATAGTTTTAGAAATCAATTGTAATTACTTATTTCACCAATAGAATAACATCGGAGTGTATGTTTAACAGAATTATTTTTTACTATTAAAACATACACTTTTATTCAATTAATATATATATACACATCTCATTTACTGGAGTTTATGGTACAGGATTGGTAAGTTAGCAAAATAAATTCCTGTTACTTGTATAGAAATATTTGACGTATTGTTGTTTATTCTGTTATTTCCTATTCATATTTCTTAGACAGGAGGGAGGACGTCACTTGACGCCATTGTAGTGTCGAAAGATCTTTATAAATATTTATGTAATATTGTGTTGCTTTACCGAAGGCTATGATGGGACACAACTAACAAATATTTCTTCGTAGCATTGGTCTAATTTATTGACTTTTATCATGGTGAAATTATTAGAAATAAAAAAATATTTTGTTAGACTTTAATGTTAATAAAAATAGTATTTAAATATATTTCCATTCAATGTAAAGTTGTAAAGTTCTTAATAAATATTTTCTTACATTAATTAATGAGGATATTTTATTAGTAAGACCGGTTATTTGATGTTTAAACTGCCTGAGCCCAGTGGTGGCTTGCTGAAACTGAGGTCGTTGAATGGACGCAAACAAATTTCATGTTGTTTTAGTTGTTAGGCACTGGGATCACCCAACTGTTGAAATAAGATGATCCAGCAATGATGGCATGGAAATGGTCCACCACCAACCAGACCAGAGTGGTGGATAGTCCAAACTTCTAATGAAAGGGAGGCGGTTCCAAGATGCCAAAACAGTGATGATGTGTGTGGATGTGTGAAATGCCTCGTACCCTATTGATAGGGCGGTGCTTAGAAACCGTAGGTCGGGTTCAAACTGCGGAACTCAAAAATTTGAATTGTTGTTTTAGTTGTTAGGGCAATTTGGGCCGATTACCGATTGTTGAGGTAAGATGATCCATGCGTCGAAGGGATGTAAAATTCGGATTGATGGATCAACCACATTGACCAGGTGGTGATACGGTCCAAAAACCCTAATGGATTGGGTATTGGGGAGTATGTCCAGCAGTGGTCTATTACAAGCTGATGACGAATTGTTTCATCTATCCAGATTTACCTGAATAATATTTTTTCCAACGTCTGGCATCCCACCTCCACAAACCAAAGATTAAACAATTCGATGAATTAGCCTCCAGAAAATGAACGAATTAAAAAATTATCAATTAAAAAAATTAAAAAGAATCAAATTAAAGATATTGATAAAATGAAATCCAAAACATTCCAAACTTGAGTAAAAAGAACGTTAAATTTTGTACATTTTGGAAAGGTTAATTAAGAGATATATAAAATTTTTGGGTTGAAGTAGTACACTTTTTGAAAATCACCAGATTTATTATTAATGATTTTTACTTGTAACAATTCAAAGTAATTTTTATAAAGAAAAGGTTTAAAGTTTACTTAATAAAGCGCTTATTTTTTTCAGTGGTTCTTAATCCAAATAAATTTAAAAATTGCCCAAAACAAAAATTAAAAAGGACAAAGTTTTAACTAGAAGTTTAATAACCCGAAGTTTTCCCTTTTTCTTTTGGGTTTTAAGAGTTTTGATACTGTCCAAATTGTTTCAAAATTAAATGCCTTGTTTTTTGAGACGGAGACTTTTCTGCGCAAAGAAAAACGTTAAATTAATAAGTTTTATGAGAGAGGATGTTATCTCCAAACGAGTTCGGACTTAGTTTTATTTCAACCTTACTTTTGTTTAAGAAGAATCCAAACAAGCCCCTCATAAATTTTTAGTGCATTTGTATGATATATTTGATTTGGACTTTTTACCTTTTAAAAAAAAACAAGTAAGGAATTAAAGTTTAAGTGTGAGTATTTATTTAAACATCAAATATATTTTTAATGACTTTCTATTACTTAGAAAGATTTTAGTAACACCTGAAGGTATATTAAAAAGAAATATATAAAACAAACCATAGAAGCACTTTCAAACCCCATAGTTCGGAGTTAATTTAATGTAAATTAAAATTCCATAAAAAAATAGATCATATTGTAAAATAAAACTTTAAAATTGGGGATTCGATTTTTTAGGTAGCAAAATGATACTTTCAATTTTTAGATATACAAAGGTAAAAAACCCTTAAGATAGGGCCGAACGAAACCTTTTACACTAAACCATTCGATTAATTCAGGGCAATTAATAATTAAATACGATTAGAGGTCAAATTAAAAAAAAATTTAAATGACACTGACTGAAAAACGTCGTTAGCATATGAATCCCTTGGGGGAAGAGCAGTAGTTACCTAGTGCAAAAAATCCTGAACAAACCCAGACGAGGGTTTGATTAACGGTACGGAGCAAAAGTGACAAAAATGTTTTTTATAGGTAATCTGTTATTTTTGACTTAGATTAAAGTTTAACATTTTTGTAGAGAGGTGTCAGGGGAGTGGGAAAATATTGTGCTTGGCATTAAAGTTTATTAAATTTATGTATAAAAGGAGTCTCGATAAAATTGAATTAAGAGCACGAAAAATAGCGGTTTTTGGAAATTAATTTTTGATGGAAAAACAGAGGTGAATTTAGGAGTTTTTTACAAAATTTTAATTATTTTCAAAATTTTTATTTAATATTAAATTATTTAAACCAAGTCCAATATAAAAAAATTATATCTTTAAAAAAATATTTTTTAACTTAAAACCAATATATAGAAAACATAGTTACATAAATAAGGTTTATGAAACCTTGATTGTATCAAATATTTTTTAACACACCCTTAAAGATATATAATTGGTCAAAAAACCTAAAAAAGGCCATTACCGCAAGACATTTTATTTGACCTGGAAATGAAAATGTGTATTTTAAACCGCAAGTGTGTATAAACTTTACCATCATTGCATTTTTAAAAATTAATAAAAAAAGGTTTGTTAGCCTTTAGTTTTTCAACACTTTAGCGGAATACCGCAAATGAACGAAAGAGTAAACAGTTGTCATTGTTTATTTTTGATCCACCAAAATAAGGTTTATAGTTTTAAAAAGATTTGGTTTGGTAGGAGTGGGAAAAAAGAAGAATTAAATCCTTTAGTGCTGAATTTAAACAAAACCATAAAATAATAAAAAATTATTCACCTGCAAAGAATGTTTAATCAAACAAAGGTCTAATAAATAATAAAGTCAATGGCCATAGAAATTTTTTCCAACACATAAGAAAATTT
>JAGSMT010001355.1:0-19847 GCA_029286875.1 Lamproptera curius | reverse complement strand
ATAGTATTCCTAAGGACATCCCAGGGGTTTTAAAAGATTATTGCGGGATATTGTTTACTTAACCAAGTCCGATTTTGTTTCGATTAATCATTTCTTCTTATTTAAATTAACCTGCATTTTCCAAATATAAACTGTATGCCCTTACAGTATAATACTTGGAATTCCATTTAAATTCATTGCCGATTCTTTTAATTAAGATTCATTCCTGTTGTTTAAATATTCCCTCGATATAAACGCTCCAAGTGGACATCCCATGATTTTAAAATTGGATTATTGCGGTATATTGTCTACTTAACCAAGTCCCAATTTTGTTTCCGGATAACGAGTTTGTTTTGGTATTTTAAAAATAGCACCGTTTAGCCAATATAATTGTATGCCTTTGACCGTTCAATACTTGAGTTATTTCTGTAAATTATCCAGAACTTTGCTTGATTTTAATTGATCAAGATTCATTTCTAATGTTTAAATATATCCTTAGAAAATCCGCTCCCAAGTGACATCCCAGGATTTTAATTGATTATTGGGTATATTGTCTATTTAATTTGTCCGTTTTTGTTTCGATTAAGAAACATTTCTGCTATTCGTATCGAGTCATTTCTGCTACTTAAATACAGCACTCCAGATTAGCCAATATGACTGTACGCCTTGACCCTTCAATACTTGTGTTATTGCTGTAAATTATCAAGTTGTACTTGCCGATTCGTTTTAATCAAGATTCATTCCTGTTGTTTAAATATATCCCTCGATATAAACGCTCCTAAGTGGACATCCTATGGTTTAAAAATTGATTGTTAAGGTATATTGTTCTCAAACCGTTCCGATTTGTTTTGATTAGATTTTGCTATTTAAAATAGCACTTCGTAATTAGAAGATGTCTGTACAGCTTGACCAAAATACTTTTTTTATTGCCGCACTTATCGTTTTACTTTGCCGATTCGTTTTACTCCAAGATTATTTCGTTGTTTTAATATATCCCCGATATAGTATCCTTTAAGTGGAATCCCAGAATTTAAAAATTGCAATATTGTTGAGGCACCTTTCCTCAATGTTTTGTTTCGATTACGAGTTATTTCTGTTTAAAAGGCCATTATAACTGTATGCCTTGGTTCAAAACTTGGTTAATTGCTAAAAATTAACAACTTGTACTTGCCGATTTGTTTTAATTAAAGATTCATTTCTTTTGTTTAAATATATCCTTCGATAAACGCTCCTAATGGACATCCCAGGATTGTAATTAATTGCATTGTTGGGTATAGTCTTCTTAACCAAGTCCGGATTTGTTTCGAAGGAGTCATTTCTTGCTATTTAAATATAGCATTAATTGCAAAGATGTCTGTTGCCTTTAATTCAATTACTTGTTTTATTGTTGCAATTTATCAAGTTTTACTTGCCGATTCGTTTTTACTTCCAAGATTCATTTCCGTTTCCAAATTCCCCGGAATAGTATCTCTTTAAGGACATCCCAGGAAAACGCTAAACCTTTGATATAAAATGCCCTAATAAGACATACCGGATTTTTATAATTGCATTAAGCGGTATACTGTTCTCAAGAAAATCTATTACTTTGATTAAAAGTCATTTCTGCTATTTAAAATGAAAACCCGTATTACCAAATAACTGTATGCCCCACCGTTCAATTTCCTTGTAAATTTTCTTAATCTTACTCCGCCAATTCTTTTAAATAAGATTCATTTTTTGTAAAATACCTGATATAATCGCCCTAAGGACATCCCAGGATTTTTAATAATTGGAATTATTGGTATATTGCACCAAATTTAGTCCGGATTTTGTTTCGGATTAAGAGTCATTTCGTTATTTAAATTAGCACTCCGTATTAAAAATATAACTGTATGCCTTGAAGTATTATACTTGTAATTGCTGTTTATTATTAATTTGTATTTGCCGATTGTTTTAATCAAGATTCCATACCCATTGTTTAAATATATCCCTTAATAGTCGCCCTAAGTGGATATCCCAGGATTTTAATTAATTGGCATTATTCGGTATTGTCTACTTAACCAAGTCCGTTTTTTGTTTCCGACTACGATATTTCTGCTATTTAAATATAAAGCCAATATAAATTGTTGCCCGGACCGTTCAAAAACTTGTGTTATTGCTTAAATTATCAACTTGTACTTGCCGATTTCTTTTGACGATTCATTTCTGTTGTTTTTAAATATATCCTTATATAGTCGCTCCCGGGAATCCTAATTTAATTAAATTGCATTAATTATTTTCACTTTACCAAGTCCGGTTTTGGTTTCGATTACGAGCTATTTCTACTAATTTTAAAATCAGCCAATATAACTGTTATGCCTTGACCGTTCAAAACTTGTGTTATTTTGCTTAAAATTATCAACTTGTACTTACCGATTTGTTTTTGGATCAAGAATTATTCCTGTTGTTTAAATATATCCTTCGGATATAGAGTCCCAAGGGCATCCCAGGGTTTTAATAATTGCATTTTGGGATATTGTGTTACTTAACCAAGTCCGATTTGTTTTGATAAAGGTCGTTTTTATTTAAATATAGCAACTGTATTAGCCAATATAACGTATGCCTTGGACCGTTCAATTTGGAGTTATTTCGTAAATTATCAACTAGAACTTGCCGATTTTAATTGATCAAGATTCATTTCTAATGTTTAAATATATCCTTAGATATAATCGCTCCTAAGTGGACATCCCAGGATTTTAACAATTGCATTATTGCGGTATATTGTCTACTTAACCAAGTCCGATTTGTTTCGATAACGAGTCGTTTCTGGTATTTAAATATAGCACTCCGTATTAGCCAATATAACTGTATGCCTTGACCGTTCAATACTTGAGTTATTTCTGTAAATTATCAACTAGAACTTGCCGATTTTAATTGATCAAGATTCATTTCTAATGTTTAAATATATCCTTAGATATAATCGCTCCTAAGTGGACATCCCAGGATTTTAAAAAATTTAAATTATTGGGTAATTTATTTAACCAACCAAGTCCGATTTGTTTCGATAACGAGTCGTTTTGGTAAAAATAGCACCGTATTCCAAAAACTGTAATTTTTGACCATTCAATACTTGAGTTATTTCTGTAAATTATCAACCAGAACTTGCTGATTTTAATTGATCAAGATTCATTTCTAATTGTTTAAACATATCCTTAATAAATCGCCCAAGTGGGAATCCCAGGATTTTAAAATTGGGCCAAGGTGGTATATTGTTCATTTAACCAAGTCCGTTTTGTTTCGATTAAGAAACATTTCTGCTATTCGTATCGAGTCATTTCTGGTAATTTTAAAACACCCAGATTGCCCATGACTGAGCCCTTGACCCTTCAATACCGTTTATTTTAAATTACGTTGTACTTGCCGATTCGTTTTAACCAAGATTCATTCCGTTGTTTAAAATATCCCTGATATAAACCCCTTAAAGGACAATACCTGATTTTATAATTGCATTATTTGTGATATTGTTATTTAACCAAACCGTTTTATGTTTGATTTAGAGCTATTTTGCTATTTTTAAATTAGGAATAATAAAAACTGATGCCCTTGGACCGTTCAAAACTTGTGTTATTGTTAAATTATCAACCAGAACCTGCCGATTTTAATTGGATCAAGATTCATTTCTAAGTTTAAATATATCCAGATATAACGTCCTTAAGTGGGACATCCCAGGATTTTAACAATGTTTATTGGGGATATTGTCTACTTAACCAAGTCCGTTTTGTTTCGATTAAGAAACATTTGCTATTCTGATTTTTCTGCTACTTAAAACAGCAATTGATTAGGGCCAATAATAACTGCACGCCCTTGACCCCTTCCAAACTTGTGTTATTGCTGTAAAATCGTTGTACTTCCCATCTGTTTTAATCAAGATTCATTCCCGTTTAAAATATCCCCGAAAATCATTCCAAGTGGACATCCCAGGACTGTAATTTCCATTGTTTTGGGGTATATTGTCTTCAAAACCAAGTCCGATTTTTTTATTAATTTTTCCATTTAAAATAGACTGAATTAGCAAGATGTTGAACATTGACCACCACTTTTTATTGCTGCAATTTATCGTTTTACTTGCGATTCGTTTTACCAAGATTCATTTCCGTTGTTTCCAAATATCCCATTAGCATCTTTAAGGACATCCCAGGGGTAAAAAGTTAAAACCTTGATATAAACGCTCCAATAAGACATACCTGATTTTTATAATTGCATTATAGCTTTGCCTACTAAGAAAATTCCATTACTTTCTGGATTTAAAGTTCCTTTCCTGCTATTTTTAAATAGCGCTCCGTATTAGCCAATATAACTGTATCCCTTGACCGTTCAATTCTTGTGTTATTGCTGTAAATTACCAACTTTGACTTGCCAATTCGTTTTGAATAAGATTCATTTCTTTTGTAAAATATAGCCTCGATATAATCGCTCCTAAGTGGACATCCCAGGATTTTAATAATTTTAATACTGCGGTTTTTCGTCTACTCAACCATATCGATTTGTTTCGATTAAGAGTCATTTCGCCATTTAAAATAGCCCCGGCTAAATAACGTATGCCCTTGACCATTCAAACTTGTGTTATTTCTGTAAATTACGGCTGCACTTCGATTGTTTTTAATCAAGATTCAACCTTTGTTTAAAAACCTTCGATATAGTCGTTCTTGGGGAAATCCCAGGATTTTTAATTGCATTATTGGGCATATTGGTTCACTTAACCAAGACCTTATGTTTTTGATTACGAGCTATTTCTGCTATTTAAATATTAGGAATATAAAACTGTATGCCTTGGACCGTTCAAAACTTGTGTTATTGGTATATTATCAACTTGTACTTGGATTTTTTTGATCAAGATTCATTTTGTTGTTAAAATATATCCTTCTATAATCCCATGGACATCCCAGGATTTTAACAATTGCATTTTTAATTGTTCACTTAACCAAGTCCGTTTTGTTTCGATTAAGAGTCATTTCTGCTATTTTAATATAGCACTCCGTATAAGCCAATATCACTGTATGCCTTGACCGTTCAATACTTGCGTTATTGCTGTATATTATCAACTTGTACTTGACGCATTGTTTTAATCAAGATTTATACCTGTTGTTTAAATATATCCCTCTATATAGTCAATCCTAAGTGGAATACCCAGGATTTTAATAATTGCTTTATTGCGGCATATCGTCTACTTAACCAAGTCCGTTTTGTTTCGATTACGAGCTATTTCTGCTATTTAAATATTAGCCAATATAACTGTATGCCTTAACCATTCAAAACTTGTGTTATTGCTGTAAATTATCAACTTGTACTTGCCGATTTGTTTTGATCAAGATTCATTTCTGTTGTTTAAATATATCCCTCTATATAGTCGCTCCTAAGTGGACATCCCAGGATTTTAATAATTGCATTATTGCGGCATATTGTCTACTTAACCAAGTCCGTTTTGTTTCGATTACGAGCTATTTCTGCTATTTAAATATTAGCCAATATAACTGTATGCCTTGACCGTTCAAAACTTGTGTTATTGCTGTAAATTATCAACTTGTACTTGCCGATTCGTTTTAATTAAGATTCATACCTATATTTAAATATATCCCTCATATAGTGCCTCCTAAGTGGACATCCCAGGATTTTAATAATTGCATTATTGCGGTATATTGCGTACTTAACCTAGTCCGATTTGTTTCGATTACGAGTCATTTCTGCTATTTAAATTAGCACTCCGTATTAGCCAATATAACTGTATGCCTTGACAGTATTATACTTGTGTAATTGCTGTATATTATTAATTTGTACTTGCCGATTCGTTTTAATCAAGATTCATACCTATTGTTTAAATATATCCCTCTATATAGTCGCTCCTAAGTGGACATCCCAGGATTTTAATAATTGCATTATTGCGGCATATTGTCTACTTAACCAAGTCCGTTTTGTTTCGATTACGAGCTATTTCTGCTATTTAAATATTAGCCAATATAACTGTATGCCTTGACCGTTCAAAACTTGTGTTATTGCTGTAAATTATCAACTTGTACTTGCCGATTTGTTTTGATCAAGATTCATTTCTGTTGTTTAAATATATCCTCGATATAGTAGCTCCTAAGTGGACATCCCAGGGTTTTAATAATTGCATTATTGCGGTATATTGTGTACTTAACCAAGTCCGATTTGTTTCGATTACGAGTCATTTCTGCTATTTAAATATAGCACTCCGTATTAGCCAGTATGACTGTACGCCTTGACCGTTCAATACTTGTGTTATTGCTGTAAATTATCAAGTTTACTTGCCGATTCGTTTTAATCAAGATTCATTCCTGTTGTTTAAATATATCCTCGATAAAACGCCCTTCCCAAAAAAAATTTTTTTTTTAATTTCCCTTTTTAAAATTTTTTGGGTTTTTTTTCCCCCAAAAAAAGGTTTAATTTGGTTTAATTTTAATTTTTAAATTATTTTAAATTTAAAAAAGGTTTTTCCCTTTAAAATTTTTTTGGTTTTAAAAAAAAATTGTTTTTTTTTTTTGTTTAAAAATTTTTTCCAATTGGAAAATTTTTTTTAATAAAATTTTTTTTTTTAACCCCTTTTTTCCCAAAAAATTTTTTTTTAAATTTTTTTTAAATTTTTCCCCCTTTTCCTTTTTTTTTTAAAAATTTCCTTTTAAATTTTCCTTTTTTTTAAATTTTTTTTAAAATTTTCCTTTTTTCCCCAAAAACCCCGGGGAAAATTTTTTTTTTAAAATTTTTTTTCCCCTTTAAAACCCTCCAAAACCCTTTTTAAAATTCTTACCCCTTTTTTTTAAATTCCCCTTTTTGGGGGTTTTTTTTTTTTTTTTTTAAATTATCCCCGGTTTCCAATTAAAAGGGAAACCCAAAAAACCCTTAAAAAAACCAATTTTAATTTTTTAACTTTTTTTTTAAATTTCCCTTTTTTTCCCCTTTTTAAAAATTTAAAATTTTAAAATTTTTTTAAACCCAATTTTTTTTAAAGGGTTTTTTTTAAAAACCCTTTTTTAAAAATTTTTTTTTTTGGGTTTTTTTAAATTTAAAAAACCCCAGGAATTTTAAATTTTTTAATTTCCGGTTCCATTTTTTTAAATTTTAATTTTGGATTAAAATCCTTTTTAATTTTAAAAAAACCCCAATTATTTTTTTTTTTAAAAAATTTGTTTTTTTTAAATTTTTGGTTTTTAAAAATTTTTTAAAAAAACCCTTTTTAAAAAATTTTTTAAATTTCCCCGGAATTTTTTTTTTCAAATTTTTAATTTTAAATTTAACCAAGAAAAGGTTTTAAAAAATTTTTTTAATTTAAATTATTTAAAAAATTTTTTTTGGGTTCCTTTTTTTTTTAAAAATTTTTTTTTAACCTTTTTTAAAAAAGGGTTTTCCCCCCCTTTTTTTTTTTTTGGAATTTTTTTTTTTTTTGGTTTTCCGTTTTTTTTTTTGGGTTTTAAAAAAAAGGGGGGGTTTTTTTTTTAAATTTTTTGGTTTTTTGCCAAACCCAAACCTTTTTTTTTTTTTAAAATTTCTTCTAAAAAATTAGCCGAATATAAAATGTTGCCCTTGGACCGTTCAAAATTTTGGTGTTATTGGTAAATTACCAAATTTGGAACTTACAATTTTTTGAATAAGATTATTTCTTCTTTAAAATATAACCTGATATAATCGTTCCAAGTGACATCCCAGGATTTTTAACAATTAAATTTGGGATATTGGCTTTAACCAACCTTTGTTCCGATTTGTTTCCAATTTACGAGTCATTTCTGCTATTTAAATTACAAATCTAATTAGCCAATATAAGTAGCCTTGACCTTTAAATTTGTTATTGGGTAAATTAATTTGGTAATTTGTTGGATCTGTTTTAACTCGATTCATTCCCAAGCTTTTTCAACATATCCCTCATATAATCTTAAGTGGAATCCCAGGATTTTAATAATTGATTTTGCAGGATATTGTTTCAAACCAAGTCCGTTTGTTTTGGAATTAGCATTTCCTTGCTTTTAAAATAAAATCGTATTGCCCATGTCTGTAAAACCTTTTATTGCTGTAAATTTCAACCTTGTATTGGTTTACCCTTTGGATCCAAATTTTCGTTGTCAAATATCCCCATATAGTTCGGCTCCCAAGGGAAACCCAAATTTTTAATAAAGCTTTAAGCATAATTTTACTTTACCAAGTTCCGTTTTGTTTTTGATTAAGCTTTTTTAACCCTATTTTTCACCAAATTAATATGCCTTGGACCGTTCAAAACTGTTATTGCTAAAATTACCAACTTTTACCTTAATAAATTTGTTTTTGGAATAAGAATTATTTTTGTTTAAAATATAACCTTCATAATTGCCCTGGAATTCCCAGGGTTTTAAAATTTTAATTATTTGGTTTTGTTACTTAACCAACCCTTGTTTGTTAACGAGTTGGTTTCGCATTTAAAATAAAGGCCCGGATTAGCCAACATTAAATCAGCCCTTTGGACCTTCAATACTTGAGATTTTTGAAATTACAAATTAATTCCTGTTTTAATTTCAAGATTCATTTAATTGTTTAAAACCCTTAGTAAATTCGCCCTAATGGACATCCCAGGATTTTAAAATTGATTATTGCGGTATATTGTCTACTTTAACCGCCGGTTTGTTTTATTAACGAGCCTTTTGGTATTTAAATAATTAGGCGAATATAAAACTGTATGCCTTTGGACCAACCAAATTTGGTTAATTTCAAATTATCAATTGGAACTTGCCATTTTTTACCAAGATTCATTTTGTTTAAAATAATCTCCAGAAAACGCCCAAGGGACAATCCTAGGATTTAACAACCGTAATTATTGGGTATATTTTCATTAAAATCCGGGTTTTGATTTGTTTCGGCTTTCGGTTATTTAAAATAAAGACCCGTATTAAGCCAATTAAACTGTATTTGGGAATTTCAATATTTTGTTTTGAAATTATCAACTTGAACTTGCCATTTTAATTTCAAGATTTATTTCCTTTGTTTAAATATATCCTTTTAATATAATTCCTAAGGGACAATCCAGGATTTTAATAACGCTTATTGTAATATTTCATTAACCAAGTCCGTTTTGTTTCCTTTTATTTAAAATTTCCTTTTCTTCAGTCATTTAAAATATTGTTCCAACATAACTGTAGCCTCCACCTCAAACCTTGTGTTTTGCCAAAAATTATCAAATTGTACTTGCCATCCGGTTTTAACGGATTATCCCGTTTTTAAATATTCCCTCATAAACGCCCTTATGGCTCCCGATTTTAATTGCATTAATATAATTGTTCACTTTAACCAAGCCCTTATGTTTTTATTTGTTTCTGATTTAAATAAAGCCAAATAAACTGGATGCCCCAATCTTGGAAAAATTTGTTACTTAAATTAACAATAGAATTTAGATTTTTCCGTTTTCAAAAATAATCCCAATATAATTTGCTCCCAATATCCCAGGATTTTAAAATTCATTATTGGGATATTGTTATTTAACCAAGTCCGTTTTGTTTCGGATTAAGAAACATTTCTGTTATTTAAATTTCAACTTAAATTAAGCCAATTTTAAATAACTGTAGCCTTGACCCTTTTCTTGTGTTAATTGTTTAAATTATTAATTTGGTACTTCTGATTCGTTTTAACCGATTCATTCCTTTGTTTAAAATATCCCCATACAGTTCTTGGGTTTTATTTCCAGGATTTAAAACGGTATTTTGGTCTATTTCCCCAAGTCCGTTTGGTTTTTGATCAAATTTCCTTATTTCAACATTTAAATTAACCAACATTCTGAAAGCCTTGGACCCTTTCAAACTTTTAAGTTTGCTGACCCCAATCGTTTCCTTTCCGACTTTTTACCCAAGATTCATTTCGTTGGTTTAAATATATTCCCTGAATAGTACTCCTTAAAGGGAATTCCTAAAGGTTTTAAATAATTGCATTATTTTAATAATTGTATTTAAACCAATCCGTTTGTCTTTACTTTGATTAAATTTCTGCCATTTAAAAATTCGTATTGTTTTATAATTAGCCTTTGACCCCACCTTGTGTTTTGGTTAAATTACCAATTTGACGGCCAATTCTTTTAATAAGATTCATTTCTTTTTTAAATATACCCTGATATAAACCCTAATGGACATCCCAGGATTTTTAAAATTTTAATTGCGGTTTTGTCCACTTAACCAATTCCTTTTGTTTCGACAGAAACATTTCTTTGCCATTTAAAATAAGCCCCGATTAGCCAAATAACCGGTAGCCCTTGGACCCTCAATTCGTTTTTCTTAAATTTGGGTTGGACTTGGTTCTGTTTTAATCAAGATTTTTCCCAATGTTTAAATAAACCCTTCGATATCGCCCTTATGGACATCCGGATTTTTAAATTCATTATTTGGTTATTGGCTTCCTAACCAAAACCCTGTTTGATTTCTCCATTTAAAATATTCAATTTCCTGGCTTTGGTTAAAAACGGGCCAGCCATAACTTGTATTTGCCTTGTTTGCCAAATACTTTGTGTTTTTCCTTTGGTAAATCCCCAAAACCCGGTTTTCCTATTATTTTTGTTTTAACCAAGTCCGTTTTTGTTTGTTTAAAATCTTTTATTTTAGGCTCCTAAGGGCAATCCCGGATTTTTAAACTATTTATTGCGGTATTGTTATCAACCAATCTCGTTTTGTTTTAATCAAGATTTTCCTTGTTGTTTAAATATTTCCTTATAATGTAACCTTGGACCTTCAAATTTTTATTAAGTTTATTCAACTTTTTTGCTGGTTTTTTTGATTAAGACTTTTCTTTTTTTAAATATTCCCAATATAACCGTTCCTTTAATACAAATCCCAGGTTTTAATAAATTTCAAAGCTTTGGTTATTGTTTTAACCAAGTTCCATTTTTTTAAATTACCAAGTCGCCCTTAATACACTTCCCAATTTAAACGGTATTTCTCAGCCTTTGCCACTTCCAATCCTTTTTTTCATCACTTTCGTTTTAAATTTGCCAATTCGTTTTACCCAAAACTTTGTTTTTCAATTATCCCTTGTATTGCAATTCTTTTAATGGGACATCCTATATTTAAAGCTAAACCCCTTATATAAACGTTCCTTAATGACATCCCGATTTTTAATACTGCATTATTGCGGTTATTGTCTACTAACCCAGTTAAATTTGTTCTTGGATTTTAAACATTTCCCATTTAAAAATTAGCCCCGTATTAGCCAAATATAACCGGTATGCCCTTACGGCAATTCCTTTTTAAATTGTTGCAATTACCAACCTTTACTTCCCAATTGTTTTAATAAGATTCATTTCCTTTTTTAAAATTACCCTCCTTATAATCGCCCCAAGTGACATCCCAGGATTTTAATAATTGATTATTGCGGATATTGTCCAAACCAAGTCCGTTTTGTTCTGATTTCACGGGCTTTTAAATTAAACCATGGGCCTTCAATATAACCTGTCCTTTGACCGTTTAAAACTTGTAATTGTTAAATTATTAATTTGTACTTGCCGATTTTTTAATCCAAGATTCATTTTGTTTAAACATATTCCCCCATATAGTGCCCTAATGGACATCCCAGGGTTTTAATAAATTGAACAGGCATAAGGCCTACTTAACCGTTTGTTTTCGATTAGAGTATTTCTTATTTAAATATGTCCAAAATTAGCCTTGGACCGGTTCAAATTTGGATTGTTGTAAATTTCAATTGTACTTGGATTTTTTAATCAAGATTCCCTGTTGTTTAAATATATCCCTTCGTTATCGCTCCTAAGGACATCCCCGGATTTTAAAATTGCATTTTGGTTTTGGGCCATTATTGTCCTTTAACCCTTTCCCTTTTTTTGAATTACGGTTATTTCCACCGGTTTAAATTTTAAATTATAATTTACTGGATTCGTTTTCAAAACTTTTTAAATTATTGTAAAATTTTATCAACTTGTTTTATTTCGTTGATTTTGGGTTTTGTCAAATTCATTTATTTAACAATCCTTCATTAAAAATCGCTCCTAAGGAACAATTTCCCGGATTGTAATAATTGTTTTTTCCCGGTTAAATAAATTTTCTTTTTAACCAAGTCCGTTTTGTTTTTAAATTACCCTCATTTCGTTTTAAATAATAGTAATTTTAATTGGTTTGGCATTTGTTCTTTAAAGCCTTTTTTTTCAATAATTGTTCTTTTTGCTGAAATTTATTAATTTAACTTTGCCGATTGTTTTGGGAAAACTTTGTTTTTCAAAATTATCCCTTGTATTTATTTTTTGACAATTCCTTTTGGGCAAAAAAACCTTGATATAAATTGCCCTTAATGGAATCCCGGATTTTTAATAATTGCAATAGTGGTAATATTGTCTCTTTAAAAAATCCATTTGTTTGTTAAAATATTTTGCTATTTAAAATAGCCTTGTAATTAGTCATTCTGGTATGGCCTTGACCTTCAATTCCTTTTTTAGCCATTTTAATTTTACCCAATTTTGGATCCAAATTCTTTGTTTTTAATAAATCCCTTATTTCTTTGGTAAAACCTAAACCTCCGATTTAAACGCCCTAATGACATCCCGGATTTTAATAATTTACTTGCGGGTTCGTCTAACCTAAGAAATTTTTTCATTAAAGTCATTTTCCAATTTAAAATAGCGGCCCGGTATTACCAATATAATTAAGGCCTTTGGACTGTTCAAAACTTGTGTTATTGCTTAAAATTACCAACTTTACTTAACAATTTGTTTTCAATGATTCATTTTTGTTTAAAATATCCTTTGATAATAATGCCCAATGGATATCCTGGGATTTTAATAATTTAATTTTGGTATATTGCCTTTAAACCAAGTCCGATTTGTTTCCGATTACGAGTCATTTCTTTTTGTTAATTTAAATATAACCATTTTGCATTTAACAAAGTTTATTTTTTGTACGCTTCTTCAAATCCAATACCTTGGTTTTATTCCTTCAATTATCGTTTCTGGTTGACTGGTTTTAATAAGATTATTTGTTTTGCTTTTCAATTATTTTTCGATTAAGCATTTTAATGGAAAATCCCAATAAAAACGGCCTTATTAAACCTTTTGATTAAACGCCCCTAATAAGATATTTCCTGGTTTTTAAAATTCCCTTTATACGTCCCCCAAGGAAAATCCTTTTACTTTTGGAATTTAAAGCATTTTGCCAATTTAAAAATAGGGTTTCCGTTTTTCTTTCCAAATTTATAACTTAATGCCTTTGGACCGTTCAAAAGGTAAGAAAGGTTAAAAATTACCAACTTGACTTCCATTTGTTTTGAATGATTTATTTTTAAAAATACCTTCGATAAACCGCCCTAATGGGGACATCCCAGGATTTTAATAATTTAATTTTGCGGTTTTGTCTTCTTTTAACCAATTCGATTTTGTTTCGATTAAGAGTTATTTCTGTTATTTAAATATAGGCCTGTAATAGTAATTCTGTAATGCCTTTGCCATTTCAATTTGTTTATTTCCGTTTAAATTTTATTTGGCCCTTGATTTGTTTTAATCAAGATTCATTTCCGTTTTAAATAAATCCCTCGATTTAGCATTCTTTTAAGTGACATCCCAGGGTTTAAAAGCCAAATTATTCGGCCCTAATTGCTCCATTTTTAACCAAACCGGTTGGTTTGTTTCGAAATTAACGAAAGTATTTTTATTTTAAACATTCGAACCAAAAACTGATGCCTTTGACGTTCAAAACTTGTGTTTTGCAATTAATAACTTTACTTGGGCCAATTGTTTTGAATAAGACTATTTTTTAAAATATACCCCGATTTAATCGTCCTAAGTGACATCCTGATTTTAATTTAATAATTAATTGGTTGGGTTTTCACCCAACCAATCCGTTTTGTTTCGATTTAAGAGTCATTTTCTTTTTAAATATTTAACCAATATAACGTATGCCTTGACCGGGTTCAAAACTTCCAGGTTATTGCTAAAAATTATCAACTTGTACTTGTTGATTTGTTTTGATCAAGATTCATTTTTGTTTAAATATATCCTTCTTGGATATAATCGCCCAAGTGGGACATCCCAGGATTGTAAAAGGATTGTTGGGTGGTATATTGCCTTCTTTAACCAAGTCCGATTTGTTTCCCGATTACGGGTCACTTCTATTTAAATAAAATTTCGTATTGGGGATGTTCGTACGGCCTTTTCCATTCAATACTTTTTTTATTGTTGCAATTTATCGTTTTACTTCTTGATTCGTTTTCCCAAGATTCATTTCCTTGTTTTTAAATATCCCCTCGATATAATTCTCTAAGGGACATCCAGGGTAAAATCCAAACCTTTAATAAAGCCCTAATAAGACATACCCGGATTTTATAATTTTCTTATAGCGGTTATACTGTTACCAAGAAAATCCATTACTTTTCGATTAAATATTTCTGGCTTTTAAAAAAAGCGGCCGTATTAGCCAATATAACTGGTATGCCTTTGACCGTTCAATTTTGTAATTGCTTAAATTAACCTTGACTTCCAATCGTTTGAATAAGATTCATTTCCTTTTGTAAAATATAGCCCTCGATATAACGCCCAAGGGGAATCCCAGGATTTTTTTTTAATTACTGCGGTTTTTCGTCTACCAACCAAGATTTGTTTCCGGATTAAGAAACATTTTGCCATTTAAAATAGCGCCCGTATTAGCCAATATAACTGGTATGCCCACCACCAATTCTTGTGTTATTTCGGAAATTCATCGTTGGCACTTGCCGATTTTTAACCGGATTCATACCTGTTGTTTAAAAAACCTCGAATAGTCGCCCTTAAGTGGAATCCCAGATTTTAATTAATTGCAATTATTGCGGCATAGGTTACTTTAACCAAGACCGTTAAGTTTCGATTATGGATTTCTTGCTATTTAAATATTACGGAATAAAACTGGATGCCTTAAGTTAAAACTTTGGTTATTCGTATAATTATCAACTTGTAATTTGACGCATTGTTTTGATCAAGATTTCATTTCTGTTGTTAAAAATATCCTTCGATAAATCGCGCCCTAAGGGACATCCCAGGATTTTAAAATTGGGAATATTGTTCTAATTTAACCAAGTCCTTTTTCGATTACGAGCCATTTCCGTTGTTTAAATATTCCATTATAACCGTATGCCTTGGACCGTTCAAAACTTGTGGGTTAAGTTAAAAATTAATAACTTGGTACTTGCCGATTTGTTTTGGATCAAGATTCATTTCTTTTGTTTTTAAATATTCCCTGGATATAATCGCTCCCAAGGACAATCCCAGGATTTAAAAGCATTGTTGGTATATTGTCTTTAACCAAGTCCGATTTGTTTTGATTAATTTTCTTTATTTAAAATACCCAGGAAAGCCATGTTGTACGCCTTTACCATTTCAATTTTTGTTTTATTGCCGAATTTATCAAGTTTCTTGCCGATTCTTTCACCAAGATCTACTGTTTTTCAATATATCCCTCGATATAGTATCTCTATGGGACATCCCGGGAAAAACCCCTTGATATAAAACGC
Source organism: Lamproptera curius (assembly GCA_029286875.1). Taxonomy (NCBI): domain Eukaryota; kingdom Metazoa; phylum Arthropoda; class Insecta; order Lepidoptera; family Papilionidae; genus Lamproptera; species Lamproptera curius. Next base: position 4,412 of record JAGSMT010001355.1, on the reverse strand, counting down.
CCCAAAAGCAAATTTTTTATAATTCATTATGGGTAGTTGTCTAACTCAAGAAAATCTATTACTTTCGATTAAAGTCATTTTGCATTTAAAATAGCGTCCGTATTAGCCAATATAACTGTATGCCTTGACCGTTCAATTTTGTGTTATTGCTAAATTACCAACTTTGATTCCAATTGTTCTGAATAAGATTCATTTCTTTTGTAAAATATAGCCTCGATATAATCGCTTAAGTGGACATCCCAGGATTTTAATAATTTTAATACTGCGTTTTTCGTTCCACTCCAACCATATCGATTTGTTTTGGATTAAGAGTCATTTGCATTTAAATATAGCGCTCCGTATTAGCCAATATAACTGTATGCCTTGACCATTCAATACTTGTGTTATTTCTGTAAATTATCAAGTTGCACTTGCCGATTCGTTTTAATCAAGATTCATACCTGTTGTTTAAATAAATCCCTCGATATAGTCGCTCCTAAGTGGACATCCCAGGATTTTAATAATTGCATTATTGCGGCATATTGTCTACTTAACCAAGACCGTTATGTTTCGATTACGAGCTATTTCTGCTATTTAAATATTAGCGAATATAAAACTGTATGCCTTGACCGTTCAAAACTTGTGTTATTGCTGTATATTATCAACTTGTACTTGACGCATTGTTTTGATCAAGATTCATTTCTGTTGTTAAAATATATCCTTCGATATAATCGCGCCTAAGTGGACATCCCAGGATTTTAACAATTGCATTATTGCGGCATATTGTCTACTTAACCAAGTCCGTTTTGTTTCGATTACGAGTCATTTCTGCTGTTTAAATATTGGCCATTATAACTGTATGCCTTGACCGTTCAAAACTTGTGTTATTGCTAAAAATTATCAACTTGTACTTGCCGATTTGTTTTGATCAAGATTCATTTCTTTTGTTTAAATATATCCTTCGATATAATCGCTCCTAAGTGGACATCCCAGGATTGTAATAATTGCATTGTTGCGGTATATTGTCTTCTTAACCAAGTCCGATTTGTTTTGATTAAGGTATTTCTTAATTTAAATATAGCACTTCGTATTAGCAAGATGTCTGTACGCCTTTACCATTCAATACTTGTTTTATTGCGAATTTATCAAGTTTATTGCCGATTGTTTTACTCAAGATTCATTTGTGTTTCAATATATCCCCGATATAGTATCTCAAGGAATCCCAGGTAAAACGCAAACCTTGATAAAACCCGACAACCGATTTTATAATTCTATAGGGTTACGTTCCCAAGAAAATCTATTCTTTGATTTTTTCTGCTATTTAAAAAGCGCCCGATTGAAATAATGTATGCCTTTGACGTTAATTTTTGTGTTTTGCTGAAATTACCAACTTTGACTTCCAATTGTTTGAATAAGATTCATTTCTTTTGTAAAAATAGCCCGATATAATGCCCTAAGTGGACATCCGATTTTAATAATTTTAATACTGGTTTCCACCAACCAATTTATCGATTTGTTTTGAATATTTTCATTTTAAATATAGCGCCCGGTATTAGCAATATAATGTAGTTGCCATTCATATTTGGTATTTCTTTACGTTCACTTGCCGATCTGAACTCTACCCGGTTAAAAAACCCCGATATAGTGCCCATGGACATCCCAGGATTTTAATAAGATTTTGCGGGAATTGTCTATTTAACAAACCGTTATGTTTGATTAAATTTGCATTTAAATATTAGGTATAAACGATCCTTTGACCGTTCAAAACTTGTTTATTTTATATTATCAACTTTGTACTTGAGTTGTTTTGACGACATTTCGTTGTTAAAATATACCTTGATAAACGGTTTAAGGGAACCCAGATTTTAAAATTATTATTGCGGTTATTGTTATTAACCAAGTCCGTTTTGTTTCCTGATTTGAGCTATTTCGTTTTAAAATTGGCCATTATAACTGATGCCTTGACCGTTCAAACTTTGGTTATTGTAAAATTATCAACTTGTACCGATTTGTTTTGATCAAGATTCATTTTTTTGTTTAAATATATCCTTGGATATAATCGCTTAATGACATCCCAGGATTGTAATAATTGATTGTTGGGGTATAGTCTTAACCAAGTCCGATTTGTTTGATTAGAGTCATTTCTGCATTTAAATATAGCCTTAAAGCGTGTCTGGGTCCTTTACCATTCAAATCTTTGTTTTATTGCCAATTTATCAAGTTTTACTTGGATCTGTTTTACTCAAGATCTTTCCGTTTTTCAAATATCCCCTGATATAGTATTTATGGACATCCCAGGGTAAAAAGAAACCCTTGATATAAATTCAATAAGAATCCTGATTTTATAATTGATTTTAAGCGAATGTCTATCAGAAAATCATTACTTTGATTTTAAAAGCTATTTAAAATAGCCCGTTAGCCAAATAACGATGCCTTGACCGTTCAATTCTTGTGTTATTGTAAATTACCAACTTTGACTTCCAATTGTTTGGAATAAGATTATTTTTTGAAAATATAGCCTCGAATCGCCCAAGTGAATCCAGGATTTTAATAATTTTAATATCGTTTTTGCTACTCAACCATATCGATTTGTTTCATTTTGGCCATTTAAAATACCCGTATTAGCCAAATAACTGATGCCTTGGAATTCAATACTTGGGTTTTTAAATTATCGTTGACTTAGATTGTTTTAATTGATTCATATGTTGTTTAAATAAACCTCAATTAGTGCCCGGGAATCCAAGATTTTAAAATTGCATTATTTTTGTCATTAACCAAGACCGGGTTTGATTAGATATTTCCTATTTAAATATTAGGAATATAAACTGTATGCCTTGACCGTTCAAAACTTGTGTTATGTAATTATCAACTTGTACTTAATTGTTTTGATAAGATTCATTTGTTGTTAAAATATATTTTCGATATAATCCCGCCCTAAGTGGAATCCCGGATTTTAAAATTGCATTATTGGTATAGTCTACTTAACCGTTCCTTTTTTCGATTAAGAGCATTTTTTTTTTAACACCCATAATATAAGTTTTACCCAAAATTTTTGTTTTAATTATCAACTTTACTTAATTGTTTTAACCAAGATTTTTTCTTGTTTAAATATATCCTTCATATATCGTCCATGGAAACCCAGATTTTAATAATTGTTTTTGGAAGTCCTTTAACCAAGTCCGTTTTGTTTGATTGAGTATTTTCTGTTATTTAAATATTAGCCAACAACCAGCCTTTAACCATTCAAAATTTGATTCAAATTATCAATTTACTCAAAATTGTTTTATCAAGATTCATTTCGTTGTTTAAATATATTCTCGAATAGACCCTAAGGGACATCCCAGGGTTTTAATAAGTTTATTGCGGTATATTTTTTTAACCTCCGATTTTTTTGATTAGGTATTTTTTATTTAAATAGGCCCAAATAGCCAATATAACAGCCCCTTGAATTTCAATTTTTCCAAATTAACAACTTGACCAATTTTTTGATAAGATTCTTTTTTGGAAATATACCTCGATATATCGTCCCAATGGAATCCCAGAATTTAAAAATTTATATTGTGTTTTTCCTTTAACCAATCCGTTTTTGATTAAATTTTTTTGATTTAAAATAGCCCGTATTACTATAGAAAGCCCTTACCTTCAATTTTTGGATTTCGGTAAATTTATCAGTATTTGCCGTTTTTTAAAAAATTTTGTTGTTTTAAAACTTTGAATAATCGTCCTAAGTGGACATCCCAGGATTTAAAATTGATTAGGATAGTTACTTAACCAAGCCGTTTGTTTGAAAGCTTTTCTATTAAATATTAGCCAATATAACTGTATGCCTTGACCGTTCAAAACTTTGTTATTGCTTTAAAAATAACTTGTACTTGTGATTTTTTTTGATCAAGATTATTTTCTTTGTTTAAATATTTCCTGATATATGCCCATGACATCCCGGATTTTAAATTGATTATTTATATTGTCTTTAACCAAGTCCGTTTTGTTTCGATTAGAATTTCGCTTTTTAAAATTGCCAATATAATTATGCCTTTAACCTTCAAAACTTGTGTTATTTTAAATTATCAATTGTAATTTCGCAATTTTATCAAGATTCATTTCTTTTTTTAAATATATTCCCGAAATGCCAAGTGACATCCCAGGGTTTTTAATTGATTATTGGTATATTGTTCTTAACAAGTCCGATTTGTTTGATTACGAGTCTTTGCTATTTAAAATATAATTGTATGAGTATGTTGTTTTTACATCAAACTTTGTTTTTTGGAATTATCGTTTACCCGATTCGTTTTAACCCAAGATTTTCCGTTGTTTAATATATCCCGATATAAACGCCCAAGTATACATATCCGATTTTTATAATTGCATTACGTATATTGTTCCAAAAAATTTTCCCATTACGATTTCTTTCTTATTAAAAATAAGCGCCGTAA
>JAGSMT010001354.1:0-14748 GCA_029286875.1 Lamproptera curius | reverse complement strand
TCTGAAAAGATCTTACATTTAACAAAAATTTAATTTTCCTTATTTAAACTATAAGTTTGGGTCTAAAGAACAGGCTTAACATAACTAGTTCGCTACACCTTGGCAACAGAGGCCTTAGGAGCCACTGCAGCCAGAAGATCTAGATTCTCGAATGCACAAGGTACTCAACAAGTCTCCCGCGGTGGTCGTGGAGTGCAACTTCGTCGTAGACGAAAGTGATATCGACGATACAATATCGAGCCCACAAAATCCGCCTTATCGATTCTCTTTTTCTAGCTCACTCTGTATCCTGGCTGCGGAGGACAGGGATGGTGGCATTTCTACCACCTTCCACCCGTCCTCTGCACCCCCTCACTGAAATCTGCTTAAAGCAGCCAGCCTTGCTTCTTAGGCCAGCCAAGTTCTTCTTACCTTCCTTACGGCTAGATGGGGCAGTGGGTACAGAGCCCAACTACTACAGAAATTTATGTAGAGTAAAGTAGTGTGTATAGCATTCCTGGCTCAAATTTATACACTCCAGCTTACAAAGAAACAGTGTCTTATGTTACATAAAAGAATATATACTTATAATTTCTTATTTAAAATTAATCGTTTCCGATTTATATACAAAAATAACTAATTTTAACACCATATCGTTTCAACATTTACAGGAAGTTAAGAAAAGTCAATGCCCATAAAATATCTGTATTTATTTCAAATTAATCTCTAATCTTTCATTATTATTATTGCACGGTTGATGAAACTTTTTTATATATGATTAAACTGTATAAGAAAAAATATATGACGAATGTCATTTGTCCTACTTTTATGAAGCCATGAAAGACAGTAGTCGCACTTTTTCATCAGACTTATGAGTACTTTCTGTTTGGTAGTGACAATAGATTTCGCATTGCATTCCGTAAAAGCTAAAAGCAGGTCTCTTTTGTTTAGCTCAGCACTCATTTGTGTACGGTTGTATCTGGGTGACTAATGGTATTTATCTTGAAAATTTAAAAATAGTCGTATAGTTATAACGAGCCTAGAGGAAATATTTAAATTAAAATTTTCCATGTTTTTAAATAAGTGTTACAATGTTCCTTGTTAAATAAGTATCATGTCTGCGTAAATTTTTGTAACATAAAATAGTGATAATTTTGCAATTGTTTATTGCAATATGTAATAAGATGTGATTTGTCATTTTGTATCTTCTGCACAATCACAAATAGGACAAATAGGAAGCCATTAGAAATTGTGAAAGATCAGGCACCATATTAGTTTAATACAGTTACAAGTTTATATACGAGTACCACCTTTGGTCTCGAAATAAATTGATAAACTATTAAAAAATAAACTAATCACACTATCGTGCAACCGGCTACTTGGCCGTGGGTTTGCATTAGGAAAGTTTTCACAAAAATGTTATATTTAATATTTAACTTTCACTTGGCCTACCCGGGTCCATTAATTTCTATTGTCTTATATTTTGTATTTTATTATATGTTATTCCCCTTATGGACTGCATTTGAAATTAAATCAAAAGATTTAATTTAATTTGAACCACCTTGCTTGGACTATATAGAAACCGAGATAGTTGTATTAACGTTATCTATTAAGAATTATTCGTGAAACTTACATTTCTGTTACATACAAAAAGCAATAACAATAAATTTTATCACGCTACAGTTTTAAATAGCGCAAAAACATTTTTACTTTCATTGAAAAACATATTGAAATCATTATCACAAGCGTCTAAATTTGTGACGAATTTTATATTTATTATTTTCTGGATCGAATAATGATAGTAGTTTAAAAGCGTTTAAATCGGCTTCAACAGAATTTACACAATTTGTCTTCGCCATATATAAACCAGTAGCATTTATTGCTTTACTCGCGATAACCAATTATATTATAAAATATTATGTGAAAATATTTTGTATAAAATATATCAATAATCTTCCTAAATTACACCGAAAGTTTTTTTTCATATATCAAATATTACTGTTAAAACTCGGTGCCTATGCTTTTATACTCATTTTAATAATTTAATATCTTTTATCCCGCTCCATAACATCAATTATTATTACATGGTAAGTTATCTTCTCAAGCGTCTACCGTTAAAGTTTTATACCAAATTATGTATCTCTTATTGATCGAAGTTATGCTTCTAGACCTGTGTCTGTGTGAAGCTTCATCTACTACTGAGTTCGGAGGATTGCGAGATCCCTCGAACTTGGTGAGCAAAACTTTAAAAAATGGCCACACGTATTTAGGATGCGTGGGTTGATTTTGAATAAGTCGCTTAGGATCATCAACGCTCGGTATACGGACCGAGGCGCCGATGTTCGGTCGACTGTTTAACCGATTGCTGGGGGCGGTTAGAACCGTCCTGGAACGCGGTGTATCTCGTTACGCGGTGTGTTGGTCTCGACGTGTTCTTGAGCGTGATTAGACCTAAAAGTTTGCGTGTGTTATCCCTACTTGTGTGTGTAAGTACCCTTCGAGGGTCCAGAATTCCTAAGCCCCCTTCTTCATCTGTGTCTAAGAGTATATTACAGGGACGACGTTTCCTACTAGGGCATCTGGGTCTGCGTGATAATTTGCAGCTCCTATCATCAGAGGGTTCTTTGCGTTTCTATTCTTTCACTTAGAATTTTTGATAATGTTTTAAAATGAGCGCGTATTGTCGGCATCTTTCAATCGCTGTGCAAGTCGACATTTCTTTGATAAGACTCTGCTCCAGTGGTACGTCGTAAATTTATTTTGCACCACCTGTAGTTGATTTAAGTGGTAGGAGGATATATGGGCAAAAGATTGGCAAGCATATGTCATTATCGGCCGTATGCAAGCTTTATATAAGAAAAGTTTTTAATTAAGAGGCATTTTGCTGTTTGTGTTGGGAAGATAGTAGAGACGATGCGAGACATAAGCGGCTTTTCCCTAACCTCTTTGACGTGGCTTTTGAAACTCATGTTACTGTCGTAGTAACACCTAAATATTTAGCTTTCTTCTCTTAGGGATCGGTTTGCCGTAGAGGTTCAATTGCCCGAGTGTTTGTCTACATCGAGCATTATGTGCGGTTTTTGGAACGGACGTGTGGTAGGACGAGTGAGGTCAGCTCTGACAGAAGACCGATTTAAGTATATTGCTACATTTTTTCAGGATTCACATCAATCCTCCTTTGCAAAACCAATCGCCTAGGCTATTGATTGCACTTGCAGTTTTTGGTGATAAGGGATGGTGAGGAAGAGGAGTAATAGAGGTGGTGTCGTCTGCGAAAGCGCAAGGTTAACATTAGAGCTTTTAGGGATATCGCTAGTGTATAGCATGAATAACAGAGGAGAAAGAACGGAGCCTTGTGGCACGCCCGCTACTAGGGGCGTCTGGTTGAGAGGTGCCTTCTACTCGATATCGAAAAGAGCGATTCGAAAGGTAGGCTTGTATAATGTGCACAAAGCCTGTCAGGCACATAAAAGAGTATAACTTGTAGAGTAAGCCGTTGTGCCAGACTTTATAGAATGCTTTTGCGACATCGAATAGAACAGCCCCGTGTAATGGGATCTGGGTCGTGGTTTCCGTAAATAAAGATAATTGCCATCTTTATTTACGGAAACCTACGAACTCTGTTATTGAGTTTATTTAATTTTTAGATTACCCATGGCAAGAGGCGCACATGCTGTGAGTGCGTTCATTCTTTGGATGCCGTCTTTGGCGCGCGGAGCTTGTCGCAAAATACGCCTAATTCTATGACATCTATTTGTTGCAATACTAATAGGGCCAGTTTATATATCCTCTAATTGTCATTACTGGAACCGCATGTGAGACAATAGGCGTCGTTGTCAGGAGCGCCATTGTTTTGAGGTGCAACGATTTGCACGCTACCTGCCTGTGTATTTGTTTGCGAATGCGGCCGCACCTGTTTGGGGTGGATTATTGGTTTTAATTACCAAGGCTTAACCAGGCATTTTAGTCGGCACCGGGCCGAAACAAAAGCAATGTTTTGCACTCGTTTTGTATTTACTAAGACGATTATTGGAATGAAATTTACTTTCAGAGGTTTTGGGGCTTTTCGCAGCCCTGTAACTTGCCGGATGGCCTTCTTTTGCAATTAACGCATGACGGAGGTCTGTTGTACCTTTTGGCCGTGGGCACTCCGGAGTGCTATGTTTACCGAAACATTTAACGCAACGCGGGTTCACATGGCAATTACGCGCGGTATGGCCGAAATTTTGGCAGTTGTAACACTGCGCAACGATGCCTGTCTTGTAGGGAGATTCTGTCTTGATCCCGGATAGACTACACATAGATTGAATATTGATCATAGCCTTATCTTCGGGAGTAAGGTCTAATTGTAACATATAAAGGTCCATGACGACCTTTGACCGCGGGTGGTGAAGCCTCCGCACAGTGTTCACGGGATATCCCTGAGATAGGATATCGGCCTTTATGGACTCGATATCCCCCTCTTTAGGGATACAACGTGCGTTACGTAATTTACGGTCCTCCGGGAGGACGTATGTGTGAAATTGAATGAGGCTATTCCGCAGAAAGTGTGTGAGCTCACGAAAGCCATCAACCGTGCTGACGTTTACGCGGATCCCTAGTCGCGTATCCTTAGACTTATACTTATATTTTACGTCATAGTACTTATTTTTAATTATAAATTTATTTACTTGTCCAGCTCGCTTTTCGTGAATGACAATTGGCGGCGGGGCTTTGGCCTTCGTTCAGCTGCGAGCTGCATGGAGTTTAGAAGGTGTGCCTTAAAATTCCTGTACTTGTCATTTATCTCCACGAATATGTTCGGGCGTGTCGTGCGCATATATTCCTCTAGGGAGACGTCCATGTTTTCTAGCCCGTTGGGGCGATCCCTCTCGGCGTGTGTAACGTTTCTAGTCCTCCCCACGTATGTGGGAGCTGTATCTCTCTTTTAAAACTATGTGAGCACTTTAAGAGCGCTAGGTGTGTACCTGCTGCCTCCTATTGCGTCAAGCAAAGTAAATGAAGTAAAAATAGCGTGTAAAGTGTATAAAGACTTACGTGACTAGAGCCTGCCTAGGAGCACTCACTAGCACTGTTAGAGTTGCACGACGATACAGCACTAATTTGCTGGGGTATTATTTCCATGCGGGAGCGCACGAAGATACGTCCGTTCCGGGCGGCTGCTCAGAGCGAACTGTGAAATTATTTACATGCAATTATTTGTATATATATGCGCTTATCTCTCTTTCGCCTAGCCATTTTCTCAAGTTTTTATGGGGTTGACTTCTAATCCATGCAGATTTACCGGAATAAAAGTTTTTACACCGAGCATCTGACTTCCGCATTCTAAAGAATAAACTATACTCCTAGAATGAAATAATTGTCAGTAAATTTGAAGACTGTGTTCCATCCTATTTCAACGAACTATCTCATACAATTGGGTAATCAGCCCACATTGCCTTAACCAACCAGAAAACAACGCTAACACAAAGTCGTTTTCCGCGGGAATCGAACACGCGACCTCAAGTTTAAAAAGCAACAGCCACTCGATATACTCATAAGATAATTTATTCTTTTGTGATCATAATATGTATCAAATCCACTAATTTACGGATTTTTGCGTGTTATTCGTTTTTACCAATTTAGTATATGTACACCAACTTGGTTGGTATATGTACATATACGATATATGGATCTGTAAAGAATCCGAAACGTCGGGAATAAATATATTTAAGTAATTTTGAATTTTTGTTGGTCTGTTTGTATGTTTGTTCTGGCTAATCTCTAGAATGGCTTATTTAGTATAGCTGGTATAGGTTATGGTATAGCTGATGTAAGTGAGAGTAACTTAAGCCACGTATTTCTTGCAAAAAATTAACAGATTTTTTTCTATATTACCACGCCGATGAAGTCGCGCGCAATAGGAAAAGTGGTGAACTATATATTTTATGCAACACACAAAAACAAATTCCCCCACTTTTCACACTATTGATTTGAGGCAGAAATACTCGTAGGCGTCGCGGTGATACCACTCCAGATGACCCCCTTGTGAAAAGAGACTTTTTCAAGAAGAGCCGACAACTATTTAGGCATTTAATGAAAAAGATCTTCTATTAAAAACAATTAAAGCATTCACGGTCTTTTAATTTAAAAGTACTTTTCAGTCGTAACAGTTGGCGCGGCCCTATCTAACTTTTTAATCGATTCCAAGTCGTTTATGAAATGTAAATTAGACAGGGACAGTTATCTTGATTCATTCGTATATTAATTATCTGAATAAAAGTGCACATAGAAAGAATATGCACAGACTGGATAATAATTTTTGATAACGATATATGGATAACATAATTTTACTTTATCCATATTTATCAAATCCACAAATTTACGCATTTTTCGCGTTACTTAAATATATTTCTTCCCGAAGTTTCGGATTCTTTACAGCATCCATATATCGTATATGTACATATACCAACCAAGTTGGTGTACATATACTAAATTGGTAAAAACGAATAACACGCAAAAAATCCGTAAATTAGTGGTTTGATACTATTATGATCACAAAAGAATAAATTATCTTATGAGTATATCAGTGGCTGTTGCTTTTTTAAACTTGAGGTCGCGTGTTCGATTCCCTGGGAAAACGACTTTGTGTTAGCGTTGTTTTCTGGTTGGTTAAGGCAATTGGGCTGATTACCCAATTGTATGAGATAGTTCGTTGATATAGGATGGATCATGGTCTTCTAATTTACTGACAAATAATTCATTCTAAGAGTATAGTTTATTCTTTAGAATGCGGAAGTCAGTTGCTCGTGTAAAAACTTTTATTCAGGTAAATCTGCATGGATTGAAGTCAACCCCATGAAAACTTGAGAATAATTGCATGTAAATAATTTCACAGTTCGCTCCGAGCAGCCGCCCGGAACGGACGTATCTTCGTGCTGCTCCGCATGGAAATGAGTACCCAGCAAATTAGTGCTGTGTCGTCGTGCAACTCTAACAGTGCTAGTAGAGTGCTCCTAGGCAGGCTCTAGTCACGTAGAGTCTTTATACACTTTACACGCTATTTTTACTTCATTTACTTTGCTTGACGCAATAGGAGGCAGCTAGGTCACACCTAGCGCTCTTAAAGTGCTCACATAGTTTTAAAGCAGGCATACAGCTCCACATACGTGGGAGGACTGAAACGTTACACACGCCGGAGGGATCGCCTCCCAAGGCTAGAAAAACATGGACGTCTCCCTAGAGGAATATATGGCACTACACGCCCGAACATATTCGCGGAGATAAATGACAAGTACAGGAATTTTAAGGCACACCTTCTAAACTCCATGCAGCCCGCAGCTGAACGTAAGGCCAAAGCCCGCCGCCAATTGTCATTCACGAAAAGCGAGCTGGGCACAAGTAAATAAATTTATAATTAAAAATAAGTACTATGACGTAAAATATAAGTACAAGTCTAAGGATACGCGACTAGGGATCCGCGTAAACGTCAGCACGGTTGATGGCTTTCGTGAGCTCCACACTTTCTGCGGAATAGCCTCATTCAATTTCACACCACGCCCTCCCGGAGGACCGTAAATTACGTGTTTTGCAATGGTATCCTAAAGAGGTGGATATCGAGGTCCCTAAAGGCCGATATACTATCTCAGGGATATCCGTGAACACTGTGCGGAGGCTTCACCACCTGCGGTCAAAGGTCGTCATGGACCTTCTTATGTTAGAATTAGACCTTACTCCCGAAGGTAAGAGCTATATTCAACATTCAATCTATTTGTAGTCTATCCGGGATCAAGATAGAATCTCCCTACAGACAGGCATCGTTGCGCAGTGTTACAACTGCCAAAATTTCGGCCATACCGCGCGTATGTCCATGTGAACCCGCGTTGCGTTAAATGTTTCGGTTAATATAGTACTCCGGAGTGCCCACGGCCAAAGGTACAACAGACCCTCCGTCATGCGTTAATTGCAAAAGAAGGCCATCCGGCAAGTTACAGGGGCTGCGAAAAGCCCCAAAACCTCTGAAGTAAATTCTCATTCCAATAATCGTCTTAGTAAATACAAAACGAGTGCAAAAACATTGCTTTTGTTTCTGGCTCCGGTGCCGACTAAAATGCCTGGGTTAAGCCCTTGGTAATTAAAACCAATAATCCACCCCAAACAGGTGCGGCCGCATTCGCAAACAAATACACAGGCAGGTAGCGTGCAAATCGTTGCACCTGCTAAAACAATGGCGCTCCCGACAACGACGCCTATTGTCTCACATGCGGTTCCCAGTAATGACAATTAGAGGATAATATTAAACTGGCCCTATTAGTATTGCAACAAATAGATGTCATAGAATTAGGCTTATTTTGCGACAAGCTCCGCGCGCCAAAGACGGCATCCAAAGAATGAACGCACTCACAGCATGTGCGCCTCTTGCCATGGGTAATCTAAAATTAAATAAACTCAACAATACAGGCCGTAGGGTTTCCGTAAATAAAGATGGAATTATCTTTATTTACGGAAACCTACGACCAGATCCCATTACACGGGGTTCTATTCGATGTCGCAAAAGCATTCTATAAAGTCTGGCACAACGGCTTACTCTACAAGTTATACTCTTTTTATGTGCCTGACAGGCTTGTGCACATTATACAAGCCTACCTTTCGAATCGCTCTTTCGATATCGAGTGAAGGCACCTCTCAACCAGACGCCCCTGCTAGCGGGCGTGCCACAAGGCTCCGTTCTTTCTCCTCTGTTATTCATGCTATACACTAGCGATATCCCTAAAAGCTCTAATGTTAACCTTGCGCTTTTCGCAGACGACACCACTCTCATTACTCCTCTTCCTCACCATCCCTTATCACCAAAACTGCAAGTGCAATCAATAGCCTAGGCGATTGGTTTTGCAAAGGAGGATTGATGTGAATCCGAAAAAAGTGTAGCAATATACTTCAATCGATCTTCTGTCAGAGCTGACCTCACTCGTCCTTCCACACGTCTGTTCCAAAAAACCGCACATAATGCTCGATGTAGACAAACACTCGGGCAATTGAACCTCTACGGCAAACCGATCCCCTGGGAGAAGAAAGCCAAATATTTAGGTGTTACTTTCGACAGTAACATGAGTTTCAAAAGCCACGTCAAAGAGGTTAGGAGAAAAGCCGCTTATGTCTCGCATCGTCTCTACTATATTACCAACACAAATAGCAAAATGCCTCTTAATTACAAACTTTTATTATATAAAGCTTGCATACGGCCGATAATGACATATGCTTGCACAATCTTTGCCCATATATCCTCCTACCACTTAAATCAACTACAGGTGGTGCAAAATAAATTCTTACGACGTGCCACTGGAGCAGAGTCTTCTCAAAGAAATGTCGACTTGCACAGCGATTGCAAGATGCCGACAATACGCGCTCATTTTAAAAACATTATCAAAAAATTCTATGAAAGAATAGAAACGCAAAAGAACCCTCTGATGATAGGAGCTCAAATTATCACGCAGACCCAGATGCCCTAGTAGGAAACGTCGTCCCGTAATATACTCTTAGACACAGATGAAGAAGGGGCTTAGGAATTCTGGACCCTCGAAGGGTACTCACACACAAGTAGGGATAAACACGCAAACTTTAGGTCTAACACGCTCAAGAACACGTCGAGACCAACACACCGCGTACACGAGATACCTGCGTTCCAGGACGGTTCTAACCGCCCCAGCAATCGGTTAAACAGTCGACCGAACATCGGCGCCTCGGTCCGTATACCGAGCGTTGATGATCCTTAAGCGACTTATTCAAAATCAACCCACGCATCCTAAATACGTTGGCCATTTCTTTAAAGTTTTGGTCACCAAGTTCGAGGGATCTCGCAATCCTCCGAACTTAGTAATAGATGAAGCTTCACACAGACACAGGTCTAGAAGCATAACTTCGAATACATAAGACATAAGAGACAAATAATTTGGTATAAAACTTTAACGGTAGACGCTTGGAGAAGATAACTTACCAAGTGATAATAATTGATGTTATGGAGCGGGATAAAAAGATATTAAATTATTAAAATAAGTATAAAAAGAAATGGATTGGTAGAGAAGTGAAAATTTATAATTGTTTGTATTTTTCAATGCCACAAAATCTCCAAAAAATTTAAATAAAATGTGTAGATAAATCATGACTTCCAACTACAGGCACAGAAAATTATTTTATTATGTTATGTCATATTTATTACCACAAAGCAAAAGTGGTCAGATATGCATTGAACTTCAAACAGTTTATTTCTTTCTTTTTCTGTTCAGGTTTTTGTTTTCTATCGGTCCTAGAACCATATTAACAAATTAAAAACGGAAATTAACTGCCTCCGTAGACTAGTGGTATAGGCGTGTGCTTTAGAATCGCGAGGTAGTCGATTCGAATTCCGCGAGGACTCAACAAATTTTCATTGTTATTTCCTAGTAGGTTAGGGGAAGTTGGGCTGATCACCCAAATGTCTACAAAGTAAGATGATCGGATGCGTCGGACATGCGTCGGATGGGCATGTAAAAGCCGGTCCACCCACCAACCCGCATTGGACCAGCGTGGTAGGATACAGTCCAAAACCCTTATGGATAGTGATGTATTAGGGATGGCCTAAGTCCAGCAGTAGACTATCACAGGGTGATGATGATTATTACATACAATCTTTCAAACACAGTTGTGTCACAAAACACACCTGTAGTACCTCAGAAACAGTCTTGGCAAATTCACTACTTATACAAAAAATTATTTAGATCGTATTTTTTTATTTTTTTGTATGGAATTTATTTATAGATGGGACTTCCGTAGCACATTCCGTATTACGGGTTTCTGTATATAAAGAGAACATGTAGAGCAAATGATCCATAGCACTTTTTGCCCGTTTTTTCGTAGTAAAAAAGTTGAATAAAGTTTTGTTTATACCAAAAGAAACAGACATACACTAACATTTTACTTAATTATTTCTGAATTTAAAATTAATCGAAAAAGATTTTATTGCACATCAGTAGGATAAAAAAATATGTTTATGTTATTTAAGTCATGGCAACAAGTTCTAAAAGCTCAACGTCTTACTTAATTTTACGATTAAATTCTCAATAAAAACAGAACCTAATCAGTATGAAGCTAAAAATAAAACATGAATGTTTTATTCATTATTATTTGCAGTCTATCATTTAGAATAGCATTAAATACTAGAATAATTTATATGCTTTATAGAGCTTAATGTTATCTTCATATTAAAATTTTTCTTAAAATATAACCGATGTTTAATCCATCCTGATGGATTAAACATCGTTTAACATCACCTACCTAAATTTAGTTTGACTAACGGCAATTTACAATATGTCATATATTGTGGTTCAATCTCAAAATACAAATCAAAAACACATTGACATAAACTGATGATGACATATTTTTTTTAATAATTAGATCGAAAAAGGCGGTCGGGTGGTATGATATTTAAAATGAGATAAATTGTCATGTTATTTTAAATAACATTTTTAATATATCAATTAAAAATACCTACAAGAAAACCTAAAGAAAAATGTGTAAGATTGTAATTGTTAAACAAGAAAACCAATATGTATATTTTTATTGTGTGTTTCCTCAAATTATTACGAATAGTTTATTTAAAACAATTTCTTTACGGCAATATTTCGTTAAAAAGTAAAAATATTAAATGGTTGTTGCTATGACTTACCTAATAGGATAATTTTACTCCTATTATATGGAACAATTTTATCACAGACTATTCATAAAAGTTATTAAATTTAATAATACCTTTGCCGTAAAAGATAAAAAAATAAACCATAAGCGTTTCTAGAGTTAGTTAATGCTAAAAGAGTAAGTATCCGTCCCTTTTGCAAATTTAGCTGACGATGTTATATGAATCGATCAATCGCGGACCCGACGTTTACGCTGACGGGGCCATAAATAATATTTTCCTAACTAAATCAACGAAGCAAAAAATAAGAGTTATTGAAATTTTTTATAACTTTATGGTAACAAAACAGATTAAGATACTTTAAGTACGATAAATACCTGTGAATATTTTGTATTCCTCAATATAATTGTTAACTACTTAGTTTAATTTAAAAAGTAAAACGAAAATATTATTATATATACTTCATTTAGTTTTCTTATCTAAAAAAAACAAATATTTTATAATTTTCTTCTTTGACATCATGTTATAGTTATATATAAATGTTAATGTATTTTTCTGTACAGAAATCTTATATTTACATTTTGTTCGTTATAAAGTTAGACCGATCGTATGCACTGTTTAAGAAATAACTCCCTCAATGCGACGAAATAAGTTACAATGTTTTCATTTTAAAACAACGACGTGGGTTGCAACGAATGTAACATTTTTTTCCAACAAACTAATGATTATCTGGAAACACAATTGATTTTTTTTTATTTCTACATTGCCTTTTAATAATACCGTTAACTTTTTAAAAAAAAGTCCATTGGCGAAGGACCTACGACGACACTTACGACATTAAGTGTCTCGGCTCTATGAGGCATATAGTTGCGATATTAGCAACCTTATTCTATTGGCAGTAAATTAAACGCATTGAATCCTTTAATACCCCAAACCCTGGTCAGTTAGGCATTCAATATAATGGATTGTAAAAATCGCTTTAATCGCTTTATTCTATACCAAATTCATTAAAATTGACACATAAAGACCTAAACACAATAAAGTTGAATAGTTTTTATCTCGTTGCCAAAATAATATCTACACTAAAATTAAGTGTGACATTAAAGAGTTTGTATAATACTTTTGAGGTAGATTTTAAAGGAACCTAAAATCAATAAGTTGGTTCAAAGAAATTTTTATCTGAAAGTATTTATGGATGGTGACAAAAACTATAAGCTCTGTCTTGTTTTATGGTACAAGGTCGTACAATAGGGAACATCTGATTAAAATTGCTTAAAATAGGTAAAGCACGCTAAAATACTGCAGATGGAAATTTATTTCTATTGGAAATCATTCACTTTAATTTTCAAACAGTCAATACTGATTACTCTTGATAATGTTTACATTTGCTGCCTTGCCTAAAATATATTGTATTTAGTATCGTTCTTATTTTTAGTCACGATTTTAAATATTATGCGTTAAAAAAATCCAACAAATATCAGAAAAGCCTAAAGATTATTTGTTCATTAAAATTTAATTAAAAATTAATTCTTTTTAAGTAAGAAATCACATAAAAGATAGCCCAGCTCTCATAGTGCTTGTGATTTTCTACGAGAACTCCCCCGAATCTGTTACACAGTGGCCATAGGAACCAGGAAATTAATGCACGTACGAACAAGCCCCCAACTTTGGCCTCCACGTTAGCCACGTTTCGACGGTGAAAAGAAGAGATATCGATTGCATCTAACCGAAAATCTCCTCTCTCTCCACGACTATACCTTGGTTGTGAAGATCAGGGCTCGACTACCACCTTCAATCCCTCCTCCGCACCCACCTGAGTACTACAGCAGGCTTATATAGCCCTCTAGGAGCGTCCTTTATGGCCGGCTGCATACTTAAGAATCCTCATTGCTGTCGCGCTTTGCAGCTACTGACCACTACGACAAAGTGGCGACCTATTCGAGCGAAGCGCTTACAAAAACGTAACGCCTATTCCCGAAGACTTATGATCAAGAGAATACTAGATGATTTTCCCATAAAAAAATGTTTTTCAACTAACTACTAATACTCTTAAGAAGTAAACTCAAGTAATTTAAACGCACTTTTACATTTTGGATTGATCGAAAATAATCAGTTTTGGCATTACTTTGTTTTAAAAATAATATAATTCTTTAAAATTTATGAGTTAAGACTTAAAAGAATAGTGTCCTTAGAGAACATGCTATTATTAACTGCTGGATCCCTAAACGTGAATGATTGTATTAATATGTTTTTTGTTTTGTGTTTTTAAATACCGGCGGCTCTCATTTTCAGCGCAGATTAAATATTGGTTCAGCGCATATACATTTGTAATCCAAATTCTTATAATGGCTAACAAAAAAAAATACTCTGTTTTTTTTACAAAGATCATGTAAGCGTATGTGTAACTTTCTACTGAATATTTAATGAAACGGCAATTTTTTCTATGACAATAATTACAACATTTACGTTTCATAATTTCGAGTTCTATACGGATTCCGCTACGATGTGTAACATTTTAATTAACGCTATTTTTAATTAGTTTAGCGTAAATTTTTTGATTAATTAAACCAAACTACTAATGCTTTAAATTATTTCACTAAATTAGTTTATGAAATTAAAACCATATAGTTACTAAGTATTTAGCTTTTGCTATATACATGGAGAGTACTTTTACGACAAAGTTTATATAATCACAAAGTTTTTACAGGATTACTACTCTTGATAGGTGGGATAAAATTATTTCTTGAGAGGTTTATTATATGTTTATGGACATTTTTACAGATTGCTATATTATATTATATTTTACCGGTGGTAGGTCCCCTTTTTACAGGAGACCGTCTGGGTGGGTACCATCGCGGCGCCTATTTCTGCAGCGAAGCAGTAGTGTGAAAACACTGCTGTTTTTCGATGTGAAGGGCACCGTAGCCAGCGTATTTACACCCCATGTCTCACAGTAGGCAGCGCGTTGGCGATACCACTGGTATTGCCAATGTCTTCGTGCGTCGGTGACCGCTTCCCATCTGGTTGCCCGACTGCTCGTCTGCCTGCGTATGCTATAAACAAAAATATACTTGGCCCATATGGACCACTATATATATATATATTACCGGGAGCGTATGTCGGGT
>JAGSMT010001353.1:0-16864 GCA_029286875.1 Lamproptera curius | reverse complement strand
ATTTAACCGGTAAGGAATCAGATCAAAAACAAATCGGAAGAAGGGATAATTTTCCAAAAGATTGAAGGTAAGAAATGTTAAATGGCTTATAGGAGCGCTTATTTTAATAGCAGAAATGACCGGATCGAACCAATGGATGTTTGAGAGAGGTACCGCGATAGCGAATTATTAAACCAAGGATGTCCATTTTTGGGATTATATCGAGGAAAATATTAAAACAAAAGGGGAATTGGATCAAAACAAATCGATAAGTACAGGTTGATAATTTATCGAATAATACAAGTATTGGAAAATTCCACAAAATGTTATTTGGCATGGGGCTATATTTGAATAGGAAATGTGGTGATCGAAACGAAGGCATGTTTGAGGAGGGTACCGACAGCAAAAAAACCTTGGGAGTCCATTTTGAACGATAATATCGAGGAAATAAAAACAAAGGAGAACTTTTATCAAACAAGGAAAAAAGTTGATAATTTCCCAAATAACAGAAGTATTGAACAGTCAACGCAGAATGTTATATGGGAATATTTATTTCCAATAGAAAATGACCCAATCAAACCAAACGGATGTTTGAGGAATGTTCCGCGATAACACAATTTTAATCCTGAGATATCAAAGGCCTTAAACGGGAATTTCAAAAACAGGTATGAATCTGATCAAAACAAATCCAAATTAAGTTGACACCACCGCAAAACACAAGATTGAACGATCAACGCAAATGTTATAGGCTTATACGGAGCGCTTATTGAAATAGCAGAAATGACCGGAAGAACCAAACGGTGTTTGAGTTGACAGGTACCACATAACGCAATTATTTAAACCTGAGAACAATTTCGACTAAAACGCGGTATATCTTCAAAAACGGAATCTTGATCAAAGCAAATCGGCAAGTTTGGGTTGATAATTTGCAATAACACAAGAAACAGTAACGCAAATGGTATATTTACGGAGCCTTTATTTAAATAACAGAAATGATTCGTGATCAAAACAAACGGCATGTTCGAATTGGACAAAGGACAATGCAATTATTAAAATTGAGATATAAATTTATTTAAAATAAGGGTATATCTTCCACAGGATGAATCTTGATCAAAACAAATCAGCAAATACAAGTTGATAATTTACCGCATTAACACAATTATTGAACGGTCAACGCAAAATGTTATATACCAAATCGGCATGTTTGAGTAGAGAGTGTACCGCGATAGCGCAATTATTAAAATCCAAGGATGTCCATTTTTGAGCGATTATATCGAGGAAAATATTAAAACAACAGGTATGAATCATGATCAAAACAAATCGATAAGTACAGGTTGATAATTTATCGCAATAATACAAGTATTGAAAATTCAACACAAAATGTTATTTGGGCTTATACGGTGCGCTATATTTGAATAGCAGAAATGACTGGTGATCGAAACGAATCGGCATGTTTGAGTGGAGAGTGTACCGCGACAGCGCAATTATTTAAACCTTGGAGTCTTTTCGAAGGGATAATATCGAGGAATAATTAAACAAAGGGTAGGGAATCTTTTATCAAAACAAATCGGAAAACAAGTTGATAATTTACCGCAACAGGAAGTATTGAAACAACGCAGAATGTTATAAGGGGTTTACACGGAGCGCTTTATTTGAATAGCAGAAATGACTGTAATCAAACCAAACCGGCATGTTTGAGGAATGTTCCCATAACAATTATTTTAACCTGAGATATCAATTTGCGCGGGAACATAACGGGAATATCTTCAAACAACAGGAAGGAATCTTGATCAAAACAAATCAGCAAATTAACAAGACCGCATTAACACAAGTATTGGAACGGTCAGGCAAAATGTTATATGGGCTTAAGGAGGGCCATATTTAAATAGCAGAAAATGACTGGTAATGGAAAACGAATCGGCTTTTTGAGGTACATTGGTTCCGCGAAACAAATTATTTTTAGTCCTGAGATATTATTTATGTTGGAAAAATGGGTAAATCTTTAAAATAAGTTAAGGAATCTTGGATCAATAAAATTGGCAAAACAAGTTGATAATTTTACCGAATAACACAAGTATTGAAGATCAACACAAAATGTTATATGGGCTTATACGGAGCCATATTTAAATAGTGAATGAACCGAATCAAAAACAAATCCATGTTCGAGTTAAATGTAACGCTATAATGGTTATTAAAATCTTGAGATATCAATTTATGTACGATTATAACGGGGTATATCCAAAAACAGGTATGAATTTGATCAAACAAATCAGCAAATACAAGTTGGCAAAACCGCATTAACACGGGCTTGAAAGGTTAAGCAAAATGTTATGGGTCTTTATACGGAGCGCTTATTTAAAATAGCAGAAATGACCCCGTAACGAACCAAACGGTCCATGTTTGGTTGACAGTGTTCCAAGGATAACAAATTATTTTAACCTGAATATCGATTTTTGGAAATAACGGAGTATCCGTTATATTCTATTCTATTCCGTTATATATTATATCTTCAACAACAGGTATGAATTTGATCAAAAATCGGCAAAAGGTTTTGATAATTGACCGCATTAACACAATATTGAACGGTCAACGCAAAATGTTATTTGGGCTTATAGGGAGCGCTATATTTGGAAACAGAAATGACTGGTAATCGAAATGAATCGGCTTGTTTTGAGGTACAAGGTGTTCCGGGAAACACAATTATTTTAGTCCTGAGATATCAATTTTGGCGGAATATAACGCGGTATATCTTCAAATAACAAGTATGAATCTTGGAGCAGAAATCTAAGACAGGTTAATAATTTTACCGCAAAAACGTTTGAAACAGTCAACGCAAATGGTATAGGGCTTATACGGAGCCTTTATTTAAATAAAGAAATGACTCGTAAACGAACCAAATCGGAAATGTTTGAGTGACAGTTACCGCGAAGGCAATTATTAAAATAATGGTTGTCCATTTTTTGAGCGATTATAACGGGGTATGTCTTCAAACAAAGGTAATGAATTTGATCAAAAACAAATCAGCAAAACAAGTTGACAATTTCCACCGCAAAAACGTTAATTGAACGATCAACACAAAATGTTATATGGGCTTATACGGAGCGCTAATTTTAAATAGGGAAATGAACCGTAATCGAAACAAATCGGCATGTTCGAGTTGACAGAAAGTTCCCGGATAGCACAATTATTTTATCCCGAGATATCAATTCTATGGGAATATAACGGGTATATTTCAAATAAATGTATAACCCGGATCAAAAACAAATCGGCAAGTACAGGTTGGGATAATTTATCGCAATAATACAAGTATTAAACGGTCAACGCAAATGTTAAATGGGCTTTATACGGAGCCTATATTTGAATAGAGAAATGACCGGTAATTGAAACAATCGGTTTATTTGGGGTTAAAAGGTTCCGCGAAACACAATTATTTTTAGTCCTGAGATATCAATTTATGTGCGGAATATAACGCGGTATATCTTCAACAAAAGATGAATCTTTGGCAAATCGGCGTACAGGTTAATAATTTACCGCAAAATATTGGGGATTGAAATTCAACCAAAATGGATAAGGGCTTATGGAGCGCTTTATTTAAATAAAGAAATGACTTAAAGAACCAAACCGGAATGTTTGAGGACAGTGTACCGCGAAGCGCAATTATTAAAACCAAGGATGTCCATTTTTGAGCGATTATATCGAGGAAATATTAAAACAACAGGTATGAATCATGATCAAAACAAATCAGCAAATACAAGTTGGCAATTAACCGCATTTTTGGGTGATTGAACGGTTCAACGCAAATGTTATATGGTCTTTATACGGAGCGCTATATTTAAAAGCAGAAATTGACTCGTAATCGAAACCAAATCGGCATGTTTGAGGAAAACCCGAAACACAATTTTTTAACCTGAAATATCAATTTATGGGGAACATAACGGGGAATATCTTCAAAAACAGGGAATTTTGATCCAAATCCAAACCAAGTTGACAAACCGCAATAAACCGGTATTAAACGATCAACGCAAAATGTTATATGGGCTTAATGGAGCGCTATATTGAAATTAGGCAGAAATGACTCGAACGAACCAAATGGCATGTTTGAGTTGAAGTTACCCGATAACGCAATTATTTAAACCTGAGATATCAAAATTATGGAATATAACGGGTATATCTTCAATAACAAGTATGAATCTTGGATCAAAGCAAATCGGCAAGTACAGGTTGATAATTTACCGCAATAACACAAGTATTTAACAGTCAACGCAAAATGGTATATGGGCTTATACGGAGCGCTTTATTTAAATAACAGAAATGACTCGTGATCGAAATAAATCGGCATGTTCGAGTTGACAATGTACCGCGACAATACAATTATTAAAATCCTGGGATGTCTATCTTTGAACGATTATATCGAGGAATATATTAAAACAACAGGGATGAATCTTGATCAAAACAAATCGGAAATACAAGTTAATAATTTACCGCAATTACAGAAGTATTGAACAGTCAACGCAGAATGTTATATGGGCTTATACGGAGAGCTTTATTTAAATAGCAGAAATAACTCGTAATCGAACCAAATCGGCATGTTTGAGTTGACAGTGTTCCGCGATAACTCAATTATTTAAATCCTGAGATATCAATTTAAAGGAATAATAAACGCGGTATATTCCAAAATAACAAGATGAATTTGACCAAAGCTAATCGGCAAGTAAAAGGGATAATTTACCGCAACAACACAAGTATTGAACGGTCAATGCAAAATGTTAAATGGGCTTATACGGAGCGCGATATTTAAATAGCAGAAATACCGGTAATCGGAAACAAACGGATGTTTGAGTTGGACAGTGTTCCATGATATCACAATTTTTAATCCTGAGATATCAATTTGCGAATATAACGGGATATCTTCAAACAACCGGTAAGGAATCATGATCAAAAACAAAATCGGCGGCGGTTGGGATAATTTATCGCAATAATAAAGGATTGAAACGGTCAACGCAAATGTTAAATGGGCCATACGGAGCGCTATATTTAAAAGGAAAATGACTCGTGAACGAACCAAATGGCATGTTTTGATTGAAGTTTAAACCACGATAACGCAAATTATTTAAATCCTGAGATATCAATTTATGGCGACTATAACGCGGTATATCTTTCAAAAACAAGGGGAATCTTTGATCCAAGCAAACGGGAAGAAAGTTGGATAATTTACCCGGATAACACAAGTATTGAAAAGTCAACGCAAAATGGATATGGGTTTATAAGGAAAGCGCTTTATTTAAAAAGAAATGATTTGTGATCAAAACAAATCGGCATGTTCGAATTGGAAAATGAACCGCGACAAGCAATTATTAAAATCTTGAGATATCAATTTATTTGGAAAATAACGGGTATATCCTTCAAACAACAGGGGGAATCTTTGGATCAAAACAAATCGGCAATTACAAGTTGGACGAGGTCCGCAAACACAATTATTGCGGTCAACCAAAATGTTATATTTATACGAGCGCTATATTTAAAAGGGTAGAAATGACTGTAATCGAAACCAAATGGCATGTTTGAGGAAAGGTTCCGGATAACACAATTATTTTAATCCGAGAATAATTTATGTTGGAATATAAGGGGATTCCAAAAACAGGTATGAACATGACAAACAAATCGGCAAGTACAGGTTGATAATTTATCGCAAATAAAGTATTGAAGGTCAACGCAAATGTTAAATGGGCTTAAGGAGCGCATTTTAATAGCAGAAATGACTCGTGATCGAACCAAATCGGAGTTTGAGAGAGAGACGGATAGGCAATTATTAAAAACCAAGGATGTCCATTTTGAGCGAATTGAGGAAAATATTAAACAACAGGTATGAAATCATGATCAAAACAAATCGATAAGACAGGTTGATAATTTATCGAAAATACAAGTATTGAAAATTAAAAAAATGTTATTTTTAAGGGCGCTATATTTGAATACAGAAAGATGGGATCAAAAAGGATGTTTGAGTGGAGAGTACCCGGACAGGAATTATTTAAACTTTGGGATTCCATCTTTAACGATAATATCGAGAAATATATAAAACAACAGGAGAATCTTTGATCAAAAACAAGGAAATAAAGTTGATAATTTACCCAATAACAGAAGTATTGAACAGTCAACGCAGAATGTTATATGGCTTATACGGAGCGCTTTATTTAAATAGAGAAATGACTCGTAATCAAACCAAATCGGATTTTGAGTTAATGTTCCGCGATAACAAAATTATTTTAACCTGAAATAAATTTATGGCGAACATAAGGGAAATTTCAAAAACAGGTAATGAATCTTGATCAAACTAATCCAAATTCAAGGACAATTTACCGAAAACACAAGATTGAACGATCAACGCAAAATGTTATATGGCTTATACGGAGCCTATATTGAAATAGCAGAAAATGACTCGTGAACGAACCAAATCGGATGTTTGAGTTGACAGGCCACGATAACGCAATTATTTAAACCTGGATATCAATTTTGTGCGACTATAAGCGGTATATCTTCAAAACAAGATGAATCTTGATCAAAGCAAACGGGCGTTATAATTTACCGCAAAACACAAGTATTGAACAGTCAACCAAATATATTTTAAGGAGCGCATTTAAATAACAGAAATGATTCGTGATCAAAAAATTTTGTTCGAATTGACAATGTACCGGACAAGCAATTATTAAAATCTTGAGATATCAATTTATTTAAAAAACGGGTATATCTTCAAAAACAGGTAGAATCTTGACAAAAACAAACAGCAAAACAAGGAAATTTACGCAAACACAATTATTGAACGGTCAACGAAAATGTTACATACCAAATCGGCATGTTTGAGTAGAGAGGACGATAGCGCAATTATTAAAATAAGGATGTCCATTTTGAGCGATTTTAACGAGGAAAAATTTGAAACAACAGGTATGAATCAATCAAAACAAATCGGATAAGTACAGGTTGATAATTTACGCAATAATACAAGATTGAAAATTCAAAAAAGTTATTTGGGCTTATACGGGGATATTTGAATAGCAGGACTGGATCGAAACGAACGGCATGTTTGAGGAGGTACCCGGACACGCAATTATTTTAATTGAGATATCAATTTATGGGAACATAACGGGGAATATCTTCAAAAAAGGTATGAATCTTGATCAAAACAAACAGCAAATTTGTCAATTGACCGCATTAACACAAGTATTGAACGGTCAACCAAAATGTTATATGGGCTTATAGGAGCCCATATTTAAATAGCAGAAATGACTGGTAATCGAAACGAACGGCTTTTGTTTGAGGTACATTGTTCCGATAACACAATTTTAGTCCTGAGATATTATTTATGTGCGAATATAAAAACTTTAAAACAAGATGAATCTTGGATCAATACAAATTGGCAAAGGTTGATAATTTACCGCAAAACACAAGTATTAAACGATCAACAAAAATGATATATGGGTTAACGGACGCGCATTTAAATAGCAGAAATGACTTGTAATTCAACAAATCGGCATGTTTGGTTGAAAGTAAGATAACGCAATTATTTAAATCCTGAATATTAATTTATGTGCGAATATAACGCGGTATTCTTCAAATAACAAGTAAATTGATCAATGCAAACGGCAAGAAAAGTTGATAATTTACCGCAATAACACAGTATTGAACGTTCAAACAAAATGTTATATGGGCTTAAGAAGCGTTATATTTAAATAGAGAAATGACTTGTAATCGAAACAAATGGATGTTTGAGTTGAAGTTCCCGATATCACAATTATTTTAATCCTGAGATATCAATTTTGGAATAAACGGGGTATCTTCAAAAACCGGATGAATTGACAAAACAAACGGCGTACAGGTTGATAATTTATCGCAATAATAAAGTTTAACGGTCAACGCAAAATGTTAAATGGGCTTATACGGAGCGCTATATTTAAATAGCAGAAATGACTCGTGAACGAACCAAATCGGCATGTTTGAGTTGACAGTGTACCACGATAACGCAATTATTTAAATCCTGAGATATCAATTTATGTGCGACTATAACGCGGTATATCTTCAAATAACAAGTATGAATCTTGATCAAAGCAAATCGGCAAGTACAAGTTGATAATTTACCGCAATAACACAAGTATTGAACAGTCAACGCAAAATGGTATATGGGCTTATACGGAGCGCTTTATTTAAATAACAGAAATGATTTGTGATCAAAACAAATCGGCATGTTCGAATTGACAATGTACCGCGACAATGCAATTATTAAAATCTTGAGATATCAATTTATTTGCGAAAATAACGGGGTATATCTTCAAATAACAGGTATGAATCTTGATCAAAACAAATCAGCAAATACAAGTTGACAATTTACCGCATTAACACAATTATTGAACGGTCAACGCAAAATGTTATATGGGCATACGAATGCTATATTTTAAATAGTAGAAATGACTCGTATCGAACCAAATCGGTATGTTTGAGTAGAGAGTGTACCGCGATAGCGCAATTATTAAAACTAAGGATGTCATTTTGGCGATATATCGAGGAAAATATTAAAACAACAAGTATGAATCATGATCAAAACCAATCGATAAGTACAGGTTGATAATTTATCGCAATAATACAA
Source organism: Lamproptera curius (assembly GCA_029286875.1). Taxonomy (NCBI): domain Eukaryota; kingdom Metazoa; phylum Arthropoda; class Insecta; order Lepidoptera; family Papilionidae; genus Lamproptera; species Lamproptera curius. The sequence goes on along the minus strand of JAGSMT010001353.1, from coordinate 8,250 downwards.
GTATTGAAAATTCAACACAAAATGTTATTTGGGCTTATACGGTGCGCTATATTTGAATAGCAGAAATGACTGGTGATCGAAACGAATCGGCATGTTTGAGTGGAAGGTACCGAACGCAATTATTTAAACTGGATGTCCACTTTGAACGATAATACGGAGAAATATATAAAACAACAGGTACGAATCTTGATCAAAACAAATCGGAAATAAAGTTGATAATTTACCGAATAACAGAAGTATTGAACAGTCAACGCAAATGTTATGGGCTTATACGGAGCGCTTTATTTTAAATAGCAGAAATGACCAATCAAACCAAACGGGCGTTTGAGCTGAAGTGTTCCGCGATAACACAATTTTTTAACCTGAATATCAATTATGGAACATAACGGGAATATCTTCAAATAACAGGTATGAATCTTGATCAAAACAACCGGCAAATTCAAGTTGACAATTTACCGCAATAACACAAGTATTGAACGATCAACGCAAAATGTTATATGGGCTTATACGGAGCGCTATATTGAAATAGCAGAAATGACTCGTGAACGAACCAAATCGGCATGTTTGAGTTGACAGTGTACCACGATAACGCAATTATTTAAATCCTGAGATATCAATTTATGTGCGACTATAACGCGGTATATCTTCAAATAACAAGTATGAATCTTGATCAAAGCAAATCGGCAAGTACAGGTTGATAATTTACCGCAATAACACAAGTATTGAACAGTCAACGCAAAATGGTATATGGGCTTATACGGAGCGCTTTATTTAAATAACAGAAATGATTCGTGATCAAAACAAATCGGCATGTTCGAATTGACAATGTACCGCGACAATGCAATTATTAAAATCTTGAGATATAAATTTATTTGCGAAAATAACGGGGTATATCTTCAAATAACAGGTAGAATCTTGATCAAAACAAATCAGCAAATCGTTGACAATTTACCGCATTAACAAATTATTGAACGGTAACCAAAAATGTTAATACCAAATCGGCATGTTTGAGTAGAGAGTGTACCCATAGCGCAATAAAAACCCGGAGTCCATTTTGAGCGATTATATCGAGGAAAATATTGAAACAACAGGAGAATCATGATCAAACAAACGATAAGACAGGTTGATAATTTATCGCAATAAACAAGTATTGAAAATTAACCAAAAAGTTATTTGGGTTAAGGGCGCATATTTGAATAGCAGAAATGACTGGTGGAAAAGAAGGCATGTTTGAGTGAGAGGTACCCGGACAGGCAATTTTTTTAACTTGGATATCAATTTTACGAACATAACGGGGAATTTTCAAATAACAGGGAACCTGATCAAAACAAATAGAAATGTTCAATTGGACCGCATTAAACGTAGAAACGGTCAACGCAAATGTTATAGGTTTAACGGAGCGCTATATTTAAAACAGAAATGATTAACGAAACGAATGGTTGTTTGGGCATTGTTCCGGAAACACAATTATTTTAGTCCTGAGATATTTTTATGCGAATATAATGGGGTAAATTTTTAAATAACAAGTATGAATCTTGATCAATACAAATTAAATAAAGGTTGATAATTTACCGCAAAAACAAGTATTAAAGATCAACACAAAATGAATATGGGTTATACGAGCGCCCATTTAAATAGCAGAAATGACTTGAATTCAAAACGGATGTTTGAGTTGAAAGTGTACCACGATAACGCAATTATTTAAATCCTGAGATATTAATTTATGTGCGAATATAACGCGGTATATCTTCAAATAACAAGTATGAATCTTGATCAATACAAATCGGCAAGTACAAGTTGATAATTTACCGCAATAACACTAGTATTGAACGTTCAACACAAAATGTTATATGGGCTTATACGAAGCGCTATATTGAAATAGCAGAAATGACTGGTAATCGAAACAAATCGGCATGTTTGAGTTGACAGTGTTCCGCGATAACACAATTATTTAAGTCCTGAGATATCAATTTATGTGCCAATATAACGAAGTATACCTTCAAATAACAGGTATGAATCTTGATCAAAACAAATCGGCAAATAAAAGTTGATAATTTACCGCAATAATAGTATTGAACAGTCAACAAAATGGTATATGGGCTTATACGGAGCGCTATATTTTAAATAGCAGAATGACTGTAATCCAACAAATCGGGCTGTTTGAGTTGAAAGGTACCACGATAACGCAAATTATTTAAATCCTGAAATATTAATTATGTGAATATAACGCGTATATCTTCAAAACAAGTATGAATCTTGATCAAAGCAAATCGTACAGGTTGATAATTTACCGCAATAAACAGGTATTGAACGGTCAACGCAAAATGTTAAATGGGTTATAGGAGCGCGCATTAAAACAGAAATGACTTGTAATCGAAACAAATCGGCATGTTTGAGTTGACAGTGTTCCGGATAACAAATTATTTTAGTCCTGAGATATCAATTTGTGGAATATAACGGAGTATATCTTCAAATAACAGGTATGAATCATGATCAAAACAAATCGGCAAGTACAGATTGATAATTTATCGCAATAATACAAGTATTGAACGGTCAACACAAAATGTTATTTGGGCTTATACGAAGCGCTATATTGAAATAGCAGAAATGACTGGTAATCGAAACAAATCGGCATGTTTGAGTTGACAGTGTTCCGCGATAACACAATTATTTAAGTCCTGAGATATCAATTTATGTGCCAATATAACGAAGTATACCTTCAAATAACAGGTATGAATCTTGATCAAAACAAATCGGCAAATAAAAGTTGATAATTTACCGCAATAACACTAGTATTGAACAGTCAACGCAAAATGGTATATGGGCTTATACGGAGCGCTATATTTAAATAGCAGAAATGACTCGTAATCGAACCAAATCGGCATGTTTGAGTTGACAGTGTACCGCGATATCGCAATTATTAAAATCCTGGGATGTCCATTTATGACCGATTATATCGAGGAATATATTAAAACAACAGGTATGAATCTAGATCAAAACAAATCGGCAAATACAAGTGGATAATTTACCGCAATAACACTAGTATTGAACGTTCAACACAAAATGTTATATGGGCTTATACGGAGCGCTATATTTAAATAACAGAAATGACTCGTAAACGAAAAAAAAAAAAAAAAAAAAAAAAAAAAAAAAAAAAAAAAAAAAAAAAAAAAAAAAAAAAAAAAAAAAAAAAAAAAAAAAAAAAAAAAAAAAAAAAAAAAAAAAAAAAAAAAAAAAAAAAAAAAAAAAAAAAAAAAAAAAAAAAAAAAAAAAAAAAAAAAAAAAAAAAAAAAAAAAAAAAAAAAAAAAAAAAAAAAAAAAAAAAAAAAAAAAAAAAAAAAAAAAAAAAAAAAAAAAAAAAAAAAAAAAAAAAAAAAAAAAAAAAAAAAAAAAAAAAAAAAAAAAAAAAAAAAAAAAAAAAAAAAAAAAAAAAAAAAAAAAAAAAAAAAAAAAAAAAAAAAAAAAAAAAAAAAAAAAAAAAAAAAAAAAAAAAAAAAAAAAAAAAAAAAAAAAAAAAAAAAAAAAAAAAAAAAAAAAAAAAAAAAAAAAAAAAAAAAAAAAAAAAAAAAAAAAAAAAAAAAAAAAAAAAAAAAAAAAAAAAAAAAAAAAAAAAAAAAAAAAAAAAAAAAAAAAAAAAAAAAAAAAAAAAAAAAAAAAAAAAAAAAAAAAAAAAAAAAAAAAAAAAAAAAAAAAAAAAAAAAAAAAAAAAAAAAAAAAAAAAAAAAAAAAAAAAAAAAAAAAAAAAAAAAAAAAAAAAAAAAAAAAAAAAAAAAAAAAAAAAAAAAAAAAAAAAAAAAAAAAAAAAAAAAAAAAAAAAAAAAAAAAAAAAAAAAAAAAAAAAAAAAAAAAAAAAAAAAAAAAAAAAAAAAAAAAAAAAAAAAAAAAAAAAAAAAAAAAAAAAAAAAAAAAAAAAAAAAAAAAAAAAAAAAAAAAAAAAAAAAAAAAAAAAAAAAAAAAAAAAAAAAAAAAAAAAAAAAAAAAAAAAAAAAAAAAAAAAAAAAAAAAAAAAAAAAAAAAAAAAAAAAAAAAAAAAAAAAAAAAAAAAAAAAAAAAAAAAAAAAAAAAAAAAAAAAAAAAAAAAAAAAAAAAAAAAAAAAAAAAAAAAAAAAAAAAAAAAAAAAAAAAAAAAAAAAAAAAAAAAAAAAAAAAAAAAAAAAAAAAAAAAAAAAAAAAAAAAAAAAAAAAAAAAAAAAAAAAAAAAAAAAAAAAAAAAAAAAAAAAAAAAAAAAAAAAAAAAAAAAAAAAAAAAAAAAAAAAAAAAAAAAAAAAAAAAAAAAAAAAAAAAAAAAAAAAAAAAAAAAAAAAAAAAAAAAAAAAAAAAAAAAAAAAAAAAAAAAAAAAAAAAAAAAAAAAAAAAAAAAAAAAAAAAAAAAAAAAAAAAAAAAAAAAAAAAAAAAAAAAAAAAAAAAAAAAAAAAAAAAAAAAAAAAAAAAAAAAAAAAAAAAAAAAAAAAAAAAAAAAAAAAAAAAAAAAAAAAAAAAAAAAAAAAAAAAAAAAAAAAAAAAAAAAAAAAAAAAAAAAAAAAAAAAAAAAAAAAAAAAAAAAAAAAAAAAAAAAAAAAAAAAAAAAAAAAAAAAAAAAAAAAAAAAAAAAAAAAAAAAAAAAAAAAAAAAAAAAAAAAAAAAAAAAAAAAAAAAAAAAAAAAAAAAAAAAAAAAAAAAAAAAAAAAAAAAAAAAAAAAAAAAAAAAAAAAAAAAAAAAGAGCGCTATATTTTAAAACAAGGCAGTTGACTCCAATCCCAACAAACCGGCCTGTTTGAGTTGAAAGGTACCACGATAACGCAAATTATTTAAATCCTGAAATATTAATTTATTGAATATAACGCGGTATATCTTCAAAAAACAAGGAATCTTGATCAAAGCAAAATCCGGGGTACAGGGATAATTTACCGCAATAACACAGGTATTGAACCCGGTCAACGCAAAATGTTAAAATGGGTTTATACGGAGCGCGCCATTTAAAACAGGAAAATGACTTGTAATCGAAACAAAAATCGGATGTTTGAGTTGACAGTGTTCCCGGATAACACAATTATTTTAGTCCTGAGATATCAATTTTGGAATATAAATATATCTTCAAAAACAGGTATGAATCTTGGATCAAACAAATCGGCAAGTACAGATTGATAATTTTCCGCAATAAACAAGTATTGAAGGTTTAACACAAAATGTTATTTGGGCTTATACGAAGCGCATTTGAAATAAAGCAGAAATGACTGGCAACCGAAACAAATCGGCATGTTTGAGTTGACAGGTTCCGCGAAACAAAATTATTTAAGTCCTGAGGATATCAATTTATGTGCCAATATAACGAAGATACCTTCAAAAACAGGTATGAATTGATCAAAACAAATCGGAAAAAAAAGTTGATAATTTACCGCAATAACACTAGTATTGAACAGTCAACCCAAAATGGTATATGGGCTTATACGGAGCGCGCTTATTTAAAAGCAGAAAACCCGAAATGAACCACATATGTTTGAGTTGAATGAAACCGCGATATCGCAATTATCAAAAATCCTGGGATGTCCATTTATGACCGATTAATTGAGGAAATATATTAAAACAACAGGGAATCTAGATCAAAACAACCGGCAAAATCAAGGATAAATTTTACCGCAAACACTAGTATTGAAGTTCAACACAAAATGTTTATGGGTTATACGGGCGCTATATTTAAATAACAGAAAGACTGTAAACGAAACCAAATGGCATGTTTGAGTTGAAAAATTTCCAAGCGAAACAAAATTATTTTAGTCCTGAGATATCAATTTGTGTGTGGAATATAACGGGGTATATCTTTCAAATAACAGGAAGGAATCTTGGACAAAAACAAATTTCAGCAAGTACAGGGACAATTTACCGCACAAACCGTATTGAACGTTCAACACAAAATTTTTTGGGCCTAACGGAGCGCTATATTTAAATAGCAGAAATGACTCGTAATCTCAACAACCGGCATGTTTGAGTTGAAAGGGTACCACGATAAAATTATTTAAACCTTGAGATATTAATTTATGTGCGAATATAACGCGGATATCTTTCAAAAACAAGTATGAATCTTGACGGCAAATCGGCGGGCAGGTTGATAATTTACCGCAATAATACAAGTATTGAACGGTCAAGAAATTGTTATATGGGCTTATACGGAGCTCTTTATTAAAATAGCAGAAATGACTCGTAATCTAAAAAACCGGCAAGTTTGAGTTGACAGGTAACCACGATAACGCAAAATTATTTAAACCCTGAGATGTCCATTTTTGAGCGATTTATCGAAGGATATATTAAAAAGAACAGGTATAACCTTTGGATCAAAACAAATCGGCAAAACAAGTCGATGATTTATCGCAATAACACAAGTATTGAACGGTCAATGCAAAATTGTATATGGGCTTATACGGAGCGCTCTATTTTAATAGCAGAAATGACCTGTAATCGAAAAAAACATAACCATGTTTGAGTTGATAGTGTACCGCGATAACGCAATTTTTAAAATCCAGAGATATCAATTTATGTGCCAATATAACGAAGTATACCTTCAAATACCAGGTATGAATCTTGATCAAAACAAATCGGCAAGTACAGATTGATAATTTACCGCAATAACACAACCATTGAACGATCAACGCAAAATGTTTAATTGGCTTATACGGAGCGCTATATTTAAATAGCAGTAATGACTTGTAATCGAACCAAATCGGCATGTTTGAGTTGACAGTGTTCCGCGATAACAAAATTATTTTAGTCCTGAGATATCAATTTGTGTGCGAATATAACGGGGTATATCTTCAAATAACAGGTATGAATCTTGATCAAAACAAATCAGCAAGTACAGGTTGACAATTTACCGCAATAACACAAGTATTGAACGTTCAACACAAAATTTTATATGGGCCCATACGGAGCGCTATATTTAAATAGCAGAAAATGACCAATTCAACAACCGGCATGTTTGAGTTTGAAAGTGTACCACATAACGCAATTATTTAAATCCTGAGATATTAATTTTGGGGAATATAACGCGGTATATCTTCAAAAACAAGTATGAATCTTAATCAAAGCAAACCGGCAAGTACAGGTTGATAATTTCCGCAAAATACAAGAATTGAACGGTCAACGCAAATTGTTATATGGGCTTATACGGACGTTTATTTAAAAAGGCAGAAATGACTGGAAATCGAACCAAACCGGATGTTTGAGTTGGTTAAACCGCGATATCGCAATTATCAAAACCTTGGATGTCCAAAGGGACCGATTATTCGGAGGAATATTTTTAAAACAACAGGTATGAATCTAGATCCAAACAAATCGGCAAATACAGGTTGATAATTTATCCAATAACAAAGTATTGAACGTTCAACACAAAATGTTATTTGGGTTATACGGAGCGCTATTTGAAAGAAGAAAATGAATTGTAATCGAAACCAATTGGCTTGTTTGAGGAACATGTTCCGAAACACCTTTATTTTAGGTCCTGAGATATCAACCCAAAAAAACGGGTATATCTTTCAAAAACTAGTATGAATCTTGATCAAAGCAAATCGGCAAGTACAGGTTGATAATTTACCGCAATAACACAAGTATTGAACAGTCAACGCAAAAGGTACATCTTATACGGAGCGCTTTATTTAAAAAAATGACTCAAACGAGCCAAATCGGCAAGGTTTGAGGGATAGGACCCGGATACGCAATTATTAAAACTTGGGTTGTCCATTTTGGAGCGATTATAACGGGGATGGCTTCAAAAACAGGTAAGGAATCTTGATCAAAACAAACCAGCAAAACAAGTTGACAATTTACCGCAATAACACAAGAAAGATCAAAACAAAAATGTTATATGGCTTATAGGAGCGCTAAATTAAATAGCGAAATGAACCGTAATCGGAAACAAATCGGCACGTTCGAGTTAAAAACCGCGAAAATTGCAATTATTAAAATCTTGAATATCCGCCATAACACAATTATTTAAGTCCTGAGATATCAATTTATGTGCCTAAACGAAGATACCTTCAAAAACAGGTATAAATCTTGATCAAAAACAAATCGGCAAATAAAAGTTGATAATTTCCCAATAAATTAGTTTGAAAGTCAACCCAAAATGGTATATGGGTTTATACGAGCGTTTATATTCAAATAGAAGAAATGACCCGAATCTCAACAAATCGGCATGGTTTGAGGAAAGTGGCCACGATAACGCAATTATTTAAACCTGGAAATAAATTTATGTGCGAATATAACGGGATATCTTCA